>JAJJMA010107678.1:0-15023 GCA_023529015.1 Papaver nudicaule | reverse complement strand
CCCCCCCCCCACGTAATTTCTTCCCCCCCTAAATCACGACTCCATAAGCAGGCATTGAGAGATTTTAGAACACACGACAGACTTTTAAGTAGGAATCAAATGTGTCAAAACAATTCACAAGGAAAAATAAAGTCTCAATACACAAGGTCAAAAGCTCTCTCACTCTCAATTCTCTTAATCCCAATCTCAAAAAAAAAAAAAAAAAAAAAAGTCTGAACAAACCACAAGGAAAGATAACAGCAGCTTGTGAGAATGAACTTGTTCTTTCAAAATCTCCTACTATAGATGTGGAGGTGGAGGTGGAGGTGGAGGTGGATGTGAGGGAGCACCGCATGGGGCATCAGCCTTACCTGTTGCAGAGACAATTGAACAGGTTAGGTCCATTTCAAAAAGTACTACTAAACTACACAACTTAATCTAAAATACAACACTTACCAAGATGCTTCATGAATATGCCCAGCATAATCGGAACCATAATCGAGAACGCAGCCGACGCAATCCAAAATGCCCATGTCAAACATGAAACTGGCTTCACACGTTTCTTATTCAAGGTGGTAGACTTTTCTAAATCTGCAATCAAAATAGAAAGTTCTCCGCTCTTCTCCTCTTTGTCTAAAAGGTGTTTTCCATCTCTAACCAACTCTCTAACTTCTTCATATTGCAGGTTTTGGAACCTGATGAGTCTTTTCGTAGCTCTGGTACTCTGAATGAGCTTTGTCATGGATAAAGCCTCCAAACATTTCATACCTAAACCCATGATAATTATGGAAGTCAATAAAGCCCACCACTGGTCTTTACTACGGTGCGCCGCTTGGATAGTGAGGATTATTCCAAAAAAGGCAGTGAACAAGGTTGACTTGAGCCGAACGTCGTTAAGCGCTCCTCCAACTCCATTTTGCAAGATAGCTTCATCCTCCTTAATTTCTTTCATCTTCTCTTTAATGAGTTGGATTCTTAATTTCCATTCAGTAACTAAGTAAAATATCAAATACATAATTAATCATTTAACTACTGATGTGTTGGCTGATATGTAAAGACAGTGAAGAACGGGAAAAGGATAAACTTACCTGTTTTCTCAATCTTCTCCTTGCTTGCCTTTTGCTCCTGATCCTCATTTCTTTGTTTGTCTAATGTCTTGAGCACACTACGAAAAGGTATAAGATAATGTCAATTTCCTTATCTTTACAGTAGATTGTTAACAAATACATAAAAAACTTATATGACGTGATCTTACGTGAGTTTCAAATTGTCTTCAATAATTAAAACTCTCTCATCCAATACTTGATCCACTTGCAGTTGGAGCTCCTAATGAAATCAGATTATCAGTATCACCAACGCAGATAAGTGAACTATATGAAGATGAAATATCGTTACCTTAACAACAGCTGCCTTCCAATCTGCAAACTCCTCTGCATTCATGATACCTGAACCAAATGAAACAAAGTTAATTGGTCCAGTTAAAATCTAATACAAAATGTAGATGACATTTCAGGATCCCCGTATCACATATCACACAAAAACAGGACAAGCAAAGGTTCATCTTAACAAAAATACACAAGTAAGGTATCTATAACTTGTACCCTAGATGAGAAGGAACCTGGACTCAATTCTCACTAACCAGATTGATTCTATGTTCTAGTTCTTCTTGTTCTTTGTGTAGTTCATGTTCTACCTTAAAAGAAAGTCTTTCTGTGTATTTGTGTGACATGGCTTAGAATCTAATGGTCGTAACAAGTGTGATTTTAACATGGAATCTCAATTACCTACTACTGTTGAGTTTTAATTTTACTTAAAACTTTTCAAATTTCATCAAAATCTACCAGAAATCACATCAAATTTTCAGTATACAGATAAATTTTTCGGTATGTATTCTATTCAGTGTCTGAACATATTGTCATCAACATAAAAAAGAATAGGAAAAGGTTATGCACCAAAATGGAGATCCAACATTCCAGACTACCCCCAACTTAAACCACTATTTGTGTTTCAACACTAAGAAAAGATTCACAAGCTCTCACTCTTAATTCTCTCTTCTTCAACAGCTATAACAAAATCCCAAAAACCTAAAACGTACGAACCATAAACACTTCAAAATTAGGGCAAAAAAAAAAAAAAAAAACCCAGTGAAATAGATCTACAAACATGGTAACTAATATCATGGGAAATGAGGGAATAGAGTAAAACCTTGCATATTCAAACTCATTACACTCGAATTTCTTCAAAACAAAGTAAAAAATACGAAGAAGAAAAGGTTGGAACTAATCCAATGAGGAAGAGAAAAAAAAGGGAGAAAAAGAGACTGGGAAAATTACCTTCAGATGCGATGAATGACAAGAAGCAAATGTGCACCGCTTGTAGTGGTGGTCTTGATGATGATTTCTGATTTCTGAAGGAGAAATTAGGGCAGGGAGTGAAGTAACGAAATGACTTAGAGACCCAGGATTCCGTACATCGGGGGTTTTGACACTACCACTGCTACTATGTGGCACATTTATAGTGACTCATTCTTAGCACACGGGGGAGGAGAGGGAATAAACGAATAAAATGACGTGGCGAAGAAAAAAATGGTCGTTTTATACTAAGAAAATGTGAAACAAACTTGGTTTAGTTGTTATCCAAATGGGCACAAACCCGATCCATGTCCATATCCAAAAGGCGGTTCAGATCAGGACTCGTTGGAATCAGACTAGAACCAGCACCCGACTCAGCTGAAGCTATAGAATCTGGACAAAAAACAGAATGCTCTAAACCTGTCCCTAAAATGGTGTTCTTACATAAGGGAATTGAATGTAAAATTTTAATTTTTCCTACAACAGAAAGTAAATTACTAACTAAATCTTCCTTCCCGTCTTAATTAATGTTGTTCTCCGAGCAGTGGAAGGAAACTTGAGTTGATATTTTGTTCGAAAGATCATCCAAAATGTTAATAGATCCAACTTCGAAGTTGTTAATCTTACTGTTGTTGGTGATGCTTTTGGTTCTTCGGGTAAAGTTTTCTTCTTTCGCTTGAGCTATCATTTGAATGAGAGATTGGAGAGTTTTCTGAGAACTTCCTTCAAAGTCTATTATTCTTTTAAGATCAGTATCCATCGTCCAATTGAATGCAGCTTTTGCTCCTTCTTCATCACAGATCAGATGTGGAGAAATAGGGAAGGCACATCCTCTTGCTCCCCTTGCTTTTCCTGCACAATCAGTAAAAATCAAAACAATTCCCATTAGATTTTTATCATTATTCAAATAGGTACTGATGTTTATTTTATGAGTTAAGTAACCTGTTTTTTTCCAATTGTTTCTGTAAACTATCTGGTACTGATGTTGTTGTTTGAAATGCCATATTTTATCAAATCCTCCTATTTGATTGTTGTTGTAATTCAAGTTGTATTGGAGATAGTCTATTATTTTCTCTGCAGTACCTACATGGTTAGGAGTGGTTTTTCTGAATACCCTATTGCATCTTTCTTTCCAGATAAACCAAGAAACAGTTAAACATAGCTCTGCCCTACCAAAGTTCATGAATTTCCTGGTATTGTTAGTTATGCAATAATTGAGCCAGTCATGAAAAGTAATACGACCATTTCTCATATAACCTAGATCTAAGCCACTATGTTTCCATACTTGTTTTGCAAAATTACAGTAGGAACAAATGGGTTAGATCTTCTTCCATGTTATCACACATCTTAGGCCTCTTCCTATGGGACACAAATAACACCAATTAAGAGTGTTTTGTCACACTATGGACCCAGCAAACACCCCAAACGACGTTGCAAATTTGCAACTTTGCAACATCAACAGAAATAGTATCGTCGATGGAAATTCCATCGTCGTTTATATTTCTGTCGACAAGATTAGGCTCATCCAACGACCTATATTTCACTCCCCAATTGTGTATAAACTCAAACTTGGTCTTCACTTCATTCACTCACAACTTAGTTCGATATTTCTCTAGTATTCTCTCGATTTCATCCGATAAATCTAATTTTTTTCGTAATGTCAAATCCATCATCTTCCCAAGCCACTCTATCATCAGATTCACCTCCACCATCTTCTCCTCCCAACTTTATTTTACTCGGTACTCCTCCGGCATCACCTAAATTTCGAAGTATAACGGCAAAATTAGTCTATAACTACTACTACACTGAACCTTCATCGAAACCTCCTTCTTTATTCGCTCCTCCTATTTAAGAGATTATGTCCTACTGCTCCTGGACACTATGGTAACCCAACACTTAAGCGATGCAAATCTTCCACAATTTTTTCTTCTTCGTCATAAAAAAAAAAAAAAAACTGCACCGAAAAAACCTGCAAATCCTCTAGATTCATTACCAGATGCACCTAAACCTCGTCCTAAGTTTACGTGGAATGAAGATTTGTGTCTTTGTATAAACTATATGATTTTCTATCTGACCCCGAACGATATAAAACGAAATCGGGTTAAAGTGAATGAACCACAGTTGTGGACTGCTGTTACTGCAGAATTCAAATTAGATAGACGTACTTCCAAAGTTACGCGTGATTTGAATACGATGTGGTCGCGTTGGACAAAAATATACCAAAGAGTCCACGAATTTATGCAGATTGGGAGATCGCTCAAAGCACATCATTTTCTGAGAGATACCGATGATGAAAATCATGGCAGCACTTTGAAGGAATGACAACGATGTAAAGGAAAGAAATTCAAGTACGAACGACATTACCGTGTCCTGAAAACTTTTCTTGTTAATCGTTATGTGGGTTGATGAGAAGAGTTTGTCAAAGATAGTGCCTAATGTTCTTGCCTAACACAGTTCTTTATCTTTGGTAAAGGTCGAACTACCGCAACTACGGTCGGCTGACCTTTACCAAGATAAATGACTGTGTTAGGCCAGAACATAATAAGGCTTGTTTTATTATGCATTGCACCGATGCAAAACCATCAACGTGACAATGATAGACGATAAAACAACAAGCATTGCAAATTTTATCGTGTACCATCGTCATGTGATGATTTTGCTTGTGCAGGATTTGTTCGGCCGGTTCAACGACTTCAGTGCAAGGATTTTCAACCCAGTTTGCCTTTTTTTTGCATCGCATTGATGCCAAAACATAATAAGGTAACGGTACGGGAGAAAACAACAAGGATTGCAAGTGTTTTCTCCCGTACCATTACCTATTATGTTTTGGCATGTGCAGGAGGATTTTTTCATGGGCACATTCAACGACTTCAGTGCAAGGATTTTCAACAGTTATGTTAAGCGACTTCATGGATAGAAAAGTCGAGTACATCGTTTATTTGAAATTCAAATTACATTACATTACATAATTAAAGCCGATTGTTTTTATAGTTATGTTTGTTCTAGCCCACCTAGAAAAATCCCGGTAGACTTTATCTCAACACGTGGTAGCAACTCCATAATGTAAACACCCTTGGTTGCTCTAAATTATAGAGGGCTGATGCCAAAGCTTCCAGCAGATTTACAAATTAAATTATGAAGTAGCCATACAAAATCAACAAAATAAATTTAGAATACAAAAAAATACTAACGACTTGTTCTTCATCCCATCCCCATTGTTCTTCGACGACTTGACACACGTAATTTCCAAGTATACGACAATCATTCAGGATCCTTCCAATTCTGACTCTTGTGCCAAAACTCGTATGCCTACCAAAACCTGCATGCCTAAACTCTTGTGCGTCTGGTACACGAACGGAGACGAAAGCATTGATAAGAGCAAGATCATCATCGGTTTCAGTAAACTGCGAACCCATATTGATTTGATTATTTTTTTTAAAAAAAATTATGTTTATATAGAAAGGATTCCAACATTTATCGTATTTCTTAGAATTTTTACAACATCATATTTCTTAGATATTTTACATCATATATTTTCACTAACTTAAAGGGGCTTGTTCTTTAGGTTCCATAGGAATCTAATACATAGAAATCGACTTGGCGAAAATCTCTGCCTATCTTCAAACACTTGTTTATCTTCTTCAGGAACTTCAGTATGTTGCTATCTCACTATCTTTGAACCCTTATTGAATTTTTTCAACTGAAGCAACTTCCATTCGATACGTTCTTTGTATGATTGTCCTGGATTTTTTCCAGTTTTAATAATTTTCAAGTTACCTTTCGGTTGAACTTTCATATTTTTGTTTGCCTTTTGCTTGAACTTTCTGATTTTCCTTGCCTTTTGCTTGAACCCTTCGCCTTCTAGCTGGAACCTTGACCTCGTTAATTTCCAAAACTTGAATTTTCCTCTGTTTTTTGGATTCCTCTATTTTTTTGTATCCTCGCAGTATCTTTTTTCAGCGGCCTCTCTTACAACTCCGGACCAGTCAAGAAATTTGGATGTTTCTCCCACTTTCAAAATAAAGTGAAAAAGAGCGAAAGAGAATAGAAAACGAGCAGAAGAGAGTAGAAAAATTTTGGTGTGTTTTTTGATTCAAGTTTTGCCGCATTTTATAGCGGTAAAATTCAAAAATATTACCGTTCGTAGATAGAATTTCCATCGACGATAGTTTTTCCATCGATGTCGATGGAATTTCCATCGATGATGGTTTTTTCATCTGTCGATGGAAATCGATGGAAAAACTGTCGACACTACTGCCCCATTTTGGGTTTGCTAGTCCACCTAGGATTGCAAAGGGGCACATTTTCTAGGTTCCATAGGAACCAGCCTTACAAGTAGAATCTATGTTAAGAAGGATTCTAGCTGTTTTTGGCTCCTGTAAATAAAATATTATGAGTTGCTTTTCAGATAAACATTCTGATCCTAGGTGTAGTTTTCAAATTCCAGATTTTTCTCCAGTCACGTTGTTCTTTTAGGAGAGGAGGTTTGAATCCAGGGATTCAGTTGTCCATCGAGGGATCTGTGTTACAACCATTTCCTATTTTTATTATGTTGTTTTTTTGAAAATTCTAGCTATGCCTTGTAAGATAACTTTCCAAATCCAAGAATCAGACTTACTAGGGTTGGTACTCATTCTAAGAATAATAGTATCACAGTAATGTTTGAGCTTCATATTAGTATCCCATAAAGTGTCAATTGTTTCTGCAAGCGACCAACCGTATACCGGCTCAAAAATTATCAGGACGACTTTGCGCTTTATAAAACGACGGTCAAGGTAATAGAATCTGATCAGAGAACGAATATGATTATAGCACGTGGCAGAACAGTGTAATACATCGGGATGGACCATAACTAGAAGAAAATTACTAAGCAGAAAAAGACTTGCGGGCCAAATAGAAGAACTGGAAGAGTCTCTCACAAAAAAGAAGAACTGGAAAACCTAGCTTGAGCCGACAAAAACGCTGGATGATTATCTAGTGTATGAGTATCACATTGAAAGTTCATCAACAGGTATATGATTTTCTTAACTTTAATGCAGGTATATGATTTTGCTTTGTTGTGAAATCGATGGGTTTAATGAGTTGATGCCCTAAGTTTGTTGGCTTGTAGGTGTTTGAGAAAATGTCCAAAAGAGATTAAGTTTTTCTTCTATTTTGATTTGCTATGTTTTGTTTGTGAAATACCATCTTTATGTCCTTGAGTTCTCTCACTGACCCATCACAACATGTATTACAAGTTTACAACCTAATGACTAAAGAAACATATGAAAAAGAATGTTAATGGCTGGACCTAAAACTCATCTGTAGTTGTCTTTAGTCCCTTCAATATTATTGTTGTATCCTTCGTATACTTGCAGCGTCAAAGTGGAGAAGCATTATTGAGATAGTGAGTACTGATTCCCAAATTATCATTGGTCAAACTATATATATCCTCTGCTATATCTTTCTGTATAGAAGAAAGAAAACCCATTATCCTCATGTTCTTCATTGTAGTCAAAACGAATTCATAGAAAGACTGCATCAGCTTCATATATGTTTACTGCTTGTGTCCTGCAACTAAATCTGTGAATCATGTTTAACTCGAGTCACTAACGGAAAAAGGTACACTAGCCTCGCAGGAAATGCAGCCTCTTCATGATAGTCTTTTTGTATGTTTGTTCTTTCTGTTGTTATGGTTTTTATCCTCTGTGTTTAATGAATGCTAAATTGTGTGTTTGTCCAATGCCTGCTGTGTTTGTGGATGATATTTGTTTTGGCTAATCCTTTGTGATTGTTCGTGTTATGTTGTTTTAAGTGTTAGTAGAGGATCAAAACTTGTTACCATACTCTCCTCCCTCCCTCTTTCTTTCTCACTCTCTCATGACAGTTCACACTCTAGTCCACTAGCTGCAACTCAGACACATCACTACCATAGCCTTGCCTCCCCTTTAAATTACATAAAGGCAACAGAAAGATTCAATACTGTATTTTGGTTTTATCCCTCCTTCCTCTCTTTTTTCTCTGTCTCTCACTCAGTAAAGGAGAACAAGAAGAGGAAAGTTAGTAAGTGGGGATAATACCTTTAGTCACGCCGTAAATTTGATTCACTAGATCTATCCCCTTTAATCTTCTTCACAAGAGAACAATACAACTTGAAAGAGTGGGTGTGATTGAGTGACTGAGTGAGAGAGTTGGTGAGTTTAGGTTGTCATTTTCCTTAAGTCTTTAGGATTCTAATCTTAAAACCACTTTGTATTGTGCTACAGCTCGTGAGTGAAGTCTGTTGCAGTAGAAGGATGGTGAAATCCAAGGGTTCTTGCTTCGAAAGGATTACCTTTGCAAGTAATACGGAAGATAGCGATGAAGAGATTGAGGTACATCCTATTTTAGGGTTTCTTTCTATCGTGTGGTGTTTTTTTTTTTTTAGAGTTTTCACTGTATGGATCAATCCATATTTATGACTGAATTTTTGTACCCATACAAGAATTGTTCTAATATTTTCTTTTTTCTGCCTTCGTCACAATTCTAATTTAGCTTTTGTATAGGAGGATTGTGCTAATGTGTTTTTTTTTTGTAATTCTGTGGTTTGGTGTTTTTGTTCCAGAGACTGCTGAGGAATGACTGCAATACTGAGTACACTGAATCACCATCTTATGGAAATAGTCTTGTACCAACTAGTATTTACTATAATACACACCTTGCTACGCCTCAGGGACTTATTAAAATGACCCAGAACATAGAGTTCCTTGCTACAGAGGAGACAATAGATGTCTCACATTGGGCACGTCCATTGACGACCGCAGAAGAGGAAGATGAGGAAGATGAGGAAAATGTCACTAAGGTTGATTCCTCTATTAAGCAAGAGGTCGGCAGTAAGAAGGATCAAACATCGAAGGAAGTTAGTTCTTTTGCTTGTGGACTTTTCAGACCACTATTGTCAAGAAAGCCTCAGAAGCATCAGGCACCAGTCAAGGAGTCCTCCTCTTTACAAAACCAAGAGCCAAAAGGGGTAAATGGTGAAGCGGTAAATTCTTCCCATGGTGAGTTCTTCATGTCCTCCCATGTTATTCTAGGAAATGCTTAAGATAACTCTCGCTTCAATACATCCATGATTAGTCCCAACCAAATCTGTTCACAATGTTATTCTTCACCCAAAGGCAATTCCTTTTCAAAATAAGAACTTGCCATGGCCACAAAACCTGTTCTTTGTTTTCCTAATAGAAATAATCATAGAACAATGTTGAAGTCTTACATTTACCCTTCTGCATTATAGTGCTGACTTAGATACTGCAACATTCCGCTTTTCAACCTGCTCCCTTTTTATTTGAAGAGATAGATATATAGGCACATCCCATTGCATGGACAGGGGAATTCCTAGAGGGGGTCGAATTCATTAGTACCAAACATTCTTCATAATTGTAACTTTTTGTGCTGATTGAACCGTATTTATGTTGCAGAGAAGACTGGTTGAGATGATACCCTAAGTTTTGGACCGGTCACTGGCTTGGACCGGAGGAAAGGTTGTATGGCATTTGTAATGAATGAGAAAGTGAATATGGGGAAAGTTGACTATGGTTCTTTCATGTAATTAGTCTGATGTTGTGTCCTGCTTAAAGGATGGAGGTATAGAATTTGTTTGGCTTGGAAATGTTTTTTCTAAGTTTTGTCTAAGAGCTCTAGTTTCTATATTTGTAGATGGAGGGTTTTGAAAAGTCTTCAAGAGTTTCATTGGTAATGGACACTAAATTCCTGGTCTTATTTTATACAGTTAGTTGCCTGTTTCTCTTCTCTTCCAGTTTTGTTTTCTGTTATAAAGTTTGTGGGAGAGGATTGGTTGTGATATCTCGAAGTTTGAGCGTATGTCTTATGGAAATCATTAATGAAGACCAGCTCCATGTGGGTTTTTTCCATAAGATCTTTGATATGACCTATGAGGAAAATCTTGATTCTCTTCAGGCTGCCTTCGGAAAATGTGAGTTCCACTTCAAGAACATTAGGAAGTGCGTGAACTAGAAAAGACCTGAGACTCCTGATTGATGCAATGTTGGCTATCCCAGGTTACAAGAAAACCAGGAGGACAGCCTTGAGAAATTTATACAATGCATCCATTTATCGTCAAATATTTTTTAAGCTCATTTAAGAACTCCAAATACCATTATTAACTTTCAGGTTTCAACTCCCTTTTTAGCGAGTTGTTCACCATCCACCACCATCAAATTCATAAAGAATTTAATGAAGAAGCTGATGATATTACATCAGAGAAAAGAGTCAGCTTATTAAAACGAAGGAAAAATACAGATAAGGACAGGCTGTCATAGTGACAGGCTGGAAGACAGACTGGAAAAGACTGACGCGTGTACAAACAGAAAAGACAGCTCACCTCAGAGTGAGGTAAACAAGGTGTAAGAAAAGGACATAATGTGTAATAGAAACGGTAAAAACTGTCAGGACTTAAACTATCTCTTTTAGATGCCAACTAAGATTGGGTCAGTGCACAAAGTTGATATCTAAGTGCTATTACACCATACCACAAAACAAGACACTTTAGGAGGGGAGGGACTTTATGCAATAATCAAGGTAGGCATGCAATAAATACTGATCAAGGGTATTACTCTTTTAGAGACAAGGTTGTACAATGATTTATTGAAGCTGTAACATTACATGAAGAGAACACACGATAATGTGGGCATGAGTTGTGTCTTCTGCAATTTTGGCCACGAGCATGGCAACCGTTTCGAGAAGCATAGTGATTTTAAGGAATCTAATGAGAAAAAACTAAAGGTACACTGGGAAACATAGAGTGGTTGATTAGCAGGTTGGCTTGGCAAGACCGAGAAATTTTGATTAAATGGACAACGGATTCTGCAAAAATTTCTTATTCTCTACTGCTATGTTACTAAACAAACACACCTCATGGGGGTGCCCATAAGAAAGACCAGGATGGTTTTCTGTATTTGTGCTTGGAACTATAACATGCGGCCTTTGGGCCGTGATAGGGAAAACCTGACTTAAGCCCGTGCGCACTAGTTTATGAAAATAATTTCTGGGATTTTGTAGCTTCGATTTAGGAAATACTAGTAGTAATTAGAAAAGGAATGTGTAGTTGTATTTATATACAAGTGTTATTACACCATAATAAGACACTTTAGGAGGGGAGGGACTTTGTATAATCTGAGTCTAAGTTATTCAACTGACATATGAAAGTGATTGCACTACCTTGACATAACATGTGGTGTTGCCAAATTGGATCCCCAAATTATCTATCGATTCTGAGAAAGCAGTATAGCTTATTACGAAACAAATTGCATTTAGATCAAGTGGGAAACATAATGCGCAAAGAAGCAGTATAGATGTGACCAAAAAAAAGAAAGGATGACATCAACTTGAAATTAATGACACAAAAACAAAGTAAGCTTCATATGCTCATTAACATAATACCAAAAGGGTTATACTATACATTATAATACTTCAGAAGCTTAGCGAAAATTACCAGTTAAAAAGTGTATCCACCCAAGGATCTTATCTTGCTATCTCCTTTGTCGGAAAGAAAGGCTTTCTCTCTTCAACTAATTTACCTGGATGCATTATTTTTACATCTTCCTCTCCTAATTCCTTCAACGACACAAGAGTGTTCCTGTGAGGAAATATTCGAGCAACTGAACTAAAACACACAAGCTCCTTCGAGGTTGAAGTCGTTGTATCGTAAATCCCGAGAGACTTAAAATTTTGAATATATAAAACACCGCCTCTTTTGGTCCAGGCAAACGGTTTCCTATGGGAGATACGGAACTCTTTACTCCAACCCATTTTCCTATCCGAGATATAGTATTTCATAAGGGCCGGTTTTATGTCTTAAGTTCTTATTTTAGTTGGGTTGGGGTTCTTGATGATTTCAATAGTAATGGTGGTACTAATATTGATTCTTCTCCAAAGCTGACTGTAACTCCATATGGTGCTAATAATTCAGTAAAACATGGACACAAACAATATTTGGTTGAGGATTCTTCTTCTGGTTCTTTACTGTTAGTAACTAGGCATATACATTTCGTAAAAACAGGCCACCAGGTAACAAGATCATTCAGTGTTTACAAGTTGGAACAAGAAGATGATCAGTACCAGTAGGTATGCAACCAGGTGAGTTCTATAGGAGGAGACACATTGTTCTTGGGTCCATATAGCGCAGTCTGCCTATCTGTCGAAGAAGGGTTAATCCGCAGTGGGTGTCGAAGGAATTGCATCTATTTCTCTGACACTCCTGATACTTGGTACGCCAAACCTAGTACCTCGACAGTTCACGATATAGGCGTGTTCGACTTGGAGGATGGGAGTATAAAACCATTAATGCTACTACATGAACAACATCCTAAGGTTTGCTCGAATCATCAAATGCCCACTTGGGTCACGCCGAATCCCAGCTCAAATTAAGTAAGTTATACTCCTACAAATGTTAGTATTTCAAACCAAATTTGATTTACTTTGATTGAGTTCTTTATGAATGTTTTTTTTTCTTTTTTTTTTCTTGTCCAGTTATTGTTTTCCAGACCCATATGGTCATATCTTCTGTCAAGACAACTATAATAAGAGCCAATTGGGTCAGTTGAAACAACTTGACAGTTATCTATCTACGCATATCTTTTTCTTTTTGTGTGAAGATTCAACAATCAAGAGTTTTTGTGATCTTGTTCATGATCATGAACCAGATTAGCCAGCTACAAGTTATAAGTTTGTGCGTGCACAAGATCTCATGAGCTCTGAGGTCAGGTAATGCTCATCTACTAGTAATAATAACATGACCAGTGCTGATGTTAGATCATCATCTCTGAGGTCTGATGCTCATCTACCATGTTCCATTCCTGGACTATACTTGCATAACCGATTGTCAGGTACCTATACATTTCCTGACATGTGTCAACAATCCGTCAGGTATACGGATCAATCAATCTGTCAATGGCCTTCTTTGTTGCAGCAGTTATAGAGGCACCTATGCAGACATACTACATTTGCAACCCATACACAAGACAGTGTCGTCCAATCTACTGCGCTTCTCCAGGGGAAAAACATGGTTTCGTTTCCCTTTGCAGTGTCAATTTAGCTTTCGACAAACATTCAACTAAGCTTTCATAATTGTTTTGGTAACCTTTGTTTAAAAGCAAGAGTAAAGAACCTACAAGTTCATCCTAGCTAGCCTTAACAATAATATGTGTAGCTACACACAGCTTTCTTAGAAGCCATAAAAGATATAAGAAATAATCAGAAACACTTATACTGTCAATTCATTCGACATTCACAAGGCTAAAACCAAGGCACTCGCGCGTATGCAGAGCTCTAAATACATCTATTGAAATGGCAAAGACATGCATATTTAGTCTTGATGAGCATTGACGTCTTCTGACAATTCTATCTGAACTGTTACCTGGTTGATTCTGTACCTTTGCTTCACATGCTGGATCACTCTATCCAACACCGTATGCGGGTTTGCATCAGGACTCACTTTAACATGGCAAGAGAACATTACATTTCCTTGGGTTATAGCCCAGATGTGTACCTGATGAACGGAGCCAACTTCATCGATTTCCCTGACCAATTCCTGTGCAACTGCAGCCAAGTCCATCCCCTTTGGTGTGCACTCCATCAGAACTCGGTATATTTTTCGTATCATTGGGAGAGTTGTCCAGAGAACCAAGACCGAGGAGACGAATGTGCAGATCAAGTCGACAATCTGCCATTTGGGTTTCACCCAGATGATTATCCCAGCAATCACAACCCCAAGACTTAGGATTGAGTCTCCTATCGCGTGTAAGTAAGCCGATTGGATGTTGACATTGTTGGTGTGTTCATGATCATGACCATGGCTAAACACAAGAGCCAAAGCAACATTGACACAGACACTTATGCCAGATATCAGAACCATCACCCATCCTGTAGTTCTATCATGATCACCTGTGCTACTTCTATGAGTGAGTTTTTGGACGGCCTCGTAACATAAGGATCCAGTGATGCTCCATGTTATCAGCACTGACACAAGGGAACCTAAGATTCCGATCCTGCCGAAACCGAATGTGTAACGTGACGTAGCTTCCCAGCTTGAAGCCTGTAGAGACAACCAAGAGATGGCGAAACACAGTATGTCAGCCAACATGTGAAGAGCATCGGTTTGGATCGCCAAACTGTTCGCTTCAAAACCTGCCACCAGCTGACATACCATGAACACAGTGCTGATTGCTATTGCAATCAGAAGCTTCTTCTTGGATGCAATGTGTTGTTCGGCAGCAAGTGTTGCTGCATCATTGCTGTAGTTACACAAACTTTGAGCTTGGGGTGGTATCTCGACGTCGATGTTGTTGTTCTGCATTGTGAGGGGACGAAGATTGCTATAGGTGATTAGGTTAGTTTGAGAGATTGGGAAACAAAGTAAGCCACTGGAACAAAGAAGTGATTCAGAAGAAATGGACTGATGGAGCTGTAATTCAACCTTGAATGCTGCTCATACATGTATAGTTTCATACAAGGCAAGATTGAATGCTCAAACGTCTCAGCCTGCACACGTCTTACATTGTTCACCAGCTACTCACACACAAAGTAGGAGTTTCAGGAAAATTACATGGTTACAGTAAATTTATTTAAATCACAGTAAATCTGATTTACTTTGATTACGTTCTTTATGGCAACTAGTCAGTAACCCGTGCTACGCACCGGGTAATTAGTTTTCTTCCT
>JAJJMA010107675.1:0-12819 GCA_023529015.1 Papaver nudicaule | reverse complement strand
GTGTGATGACAACTTTTCGTATGCTCCCGTTGTTAGGAACCCGACGATCTTCGTTGATCGTGGAGATCTTTCCTCTTCTTTTATCCCAAGGCGAGGCGACTTCGATGACTCTTTCCATGTGGCGGCGTCGGAGATTGTCAGGTTCCGCATGGAATCCCAGGTGCTTAAGGGTGCACCTATCATCGATTTCAGAGTCCCATCTTTTGCTGTACCACTTTGCTGTGCTTGGTATGACTTTGTGTTGACTAATGAGAAGGTTCGGCCGGTTCTGGAGCAGTCAGGAGTTTTCCATGCAGTGAAGGCCACCAGGAATTTGAGAATGTATAAGGATTCTGGTGCCGTTGTTGCTTTCCTTCTTCGCTGGTGCAGGGCAACGAAGACTTTCGTGACCAGTTGGGGAGAGTTCGCGATTTCCCTAGAGTCGGTGGCTGCTTTATACCATCTTCCAATGTTAGGGAATCTCCCAGATAGCTACTCTCCGGAACAAAGTGCGATGATCGAGACTTTGAATAGGCAGATTCGAGAATTGCAGATATCCAAGGCTTATTCAAACGAAAACTATATTAAGTGGACCAACCATTGGTACGTGGGTGGTATAAGTCCCCATGGGGGGACTCCGGAGAGCATCCTCTGTATTGCTGCGTTCTTAGTACTCTGGTTGTCTAGGGACATTCTTGCCGATGCTCCTCTTGGTACCTTGAAGCTTCATGTCGTTCCCCTCGCTGTTCTTCTGGCTCACGGTCGGAGTTTGCCTATTGGCAGTTTATTCCTTGGTTCTCAGTATGCTCAGTTCGATGCTTTCGTCCGAGACATGTCAGTCCCCGGTGTCAGCAGGGTCAGTACTTATGTGAATCCCTGCTTCATCCAGGCGATTTTGTGGGAGCATTTCATTCCTCATAGACCCAAGAAGGGGGCTTCTCTGAATAGCACACTGAAGGGGTGTCCTCGAATTCTGCAGTGGAATGGCAAGCTGCCCATCTCTTCTCCGGCGTTGAGAAATTTGTTAGATGATGAGAGGAATGTCGACCTCCGCCCGTGGTATACTAATTCTTCCCCTGATATCGTACAACCCATAACTTTCACGGAGACTCCCGGCGTTGAGTTACAATCAGGACCTCGAGAGTCGAGTGGTCTCGCTGTCGGGGAAGCTATCTTCATCAACAGCAGCACCCCTGGTTTTATCCTTGGTTACCTTCAAGGGGAGGAGGTGGTCATCCCTTACAACATTGATAGGGCTGCGAGAGTGATGGGTTTTGACCAAGATGTGCCTAAGGTGTTGCTCTCTGTGCCTTCTGTGGCTGAATTGCGGTCTTCGCTTGACGTATCACTCCACATCGGCCGTCGCTTTCCCTTTATCTTTCGTCATCGACCGACGAGAATGACTCCTGAGTATCATGAGTTTTGGAATGATACCCTCAAAGTTCTTCATGGCTTTGTCAACAAAGGGGGTTGGCGTGTTCCTGTAACTCCCACTCAGGTATAGTGATTCGACTGTAATTTCCTCTTGATTGAAAAACGTCTTTCTTTACCCCCCGTTATTCTTCTGTAGGTGCACTCTACTCCTAGTCCCCAGTCGGACGATATGATCTCAATTCGAGACACCAGGAGGCGTCGACCTCTGATGAGAGTTCCAAAGGGGTATGTACCGGAATACGAGGACGAGGATGTTGATGCGATGGTAATGAGTCTTCCATCAAGACTTGCCCCTTGTTGATGTTTTAGTCGAGTCCTCATTTTCGTGTTGCTACTTTGCAGACGGATCACCCGGGGAACAACGAGCCAATGGGGTCTTCGACTGTTGGTGATACAGAGCAAGAAGTGACTGGGACATTTAACACTTCATCACTCCTTCGGGAGGAGTCGCCTCCCGTCGCGGTAAGGGACTCCGTTCTTCGCGTCTTCACTCATGTCTCCTTCACCTCCGGAACAGTGTATCTCACGGCCCCCTCTTCTCTTCTTTTTTTTTTTTTTAGTCTTCGAATGATAGCGGAGAGTTCATGCGTGACGAGGCGTTGGTGACTAGTGGCGTAGCTTCGGGCGAAGGTGGTGATGAAAAGGTTGTCGATGATGACGATACAGAGGAGATGGTGGATTCTGACTTCAGGGACGCCGTGGATGCTGAGATTGGAGCCAGGGAGGCTAGACTTAACGCGCTCTACCCTGGCCGCGGTGTTGCTTTTCCCCTCCTAAGTAGAGTCAGGTCTCACCAGGTGGCTATAGGCGGCTTCGTTGTTTCCCGAGAGTATGAGGACATGTACACACGCATCTGGAGAGAGTTCGGGCACATTGCGAGAGAGGAAGCAAACCGTACCATGGCAGAAGGGTTCGTTGGGTTTCTCTTGGAGCGGATTGCCGAGATGCGGGAGAACTCCGTGCTTGAGGTTGAACCAGGGACACTGAAGGATTGGGAGGATGCTATCGTGGCTGCTGAGTCCGAGTCTTACAACGTGGCTTGGCTTCGAGAAAGGTTCGAAAAGCAGAAGAATGCGAAGGCTGGGGCTGAGGGAGTTACTGAAGACGTCCTTGCGGCGAAGGAGAAGGTGGTCGCTGAACTGGAAGCCAGGCTTGCGAAGGAACGAGAGATTCTTTCCAACATGAGGGATTCTTATGAAAAGGCTAAGGCTATTGTGTTGTTTGGTCTTTTCTGATTGTTTTGGTTTTGTCTCTTGACTCATGGTTCGGGAATTTTCTATTAGTATTTATTTGGAAGACAAAGATAGGACGAATGTCTTGATCACGTACAACGGTTACACATTTCTCTTCTTTTATAATTGAGTTTTAATTGAGATATGGTTGAATCCGCTTTCCTTTGACTATTATCGTATCCCTGCATCCGTCTTTGAGCGAGGCGAGCCTGTAGTATCCGCTTGGGGTGGACTGAATAACCACGTAAGGTCCTGCGGGCTCCCCTCTTCCTTGTCTGCTAGTCTTCATCACCAGTCTCCCTATTTCGCGTCCTCCGTTGGCTACTGGGGTTTTGAGGTGATAAAGTTTCCGATGTAATAGCGATTTTTGATGACGGCGAGTAAACCCGTTGTCGTTGTTCTTCTCTTCTCCTATTGCTAATTGGCTAAACGAAATACTAAGGGTTTCGTGGCCAGGGGAAGAGATCGTCCATCTTCTAAAATATCGAGTAGGGTTCATGATCCATTCATACCTGGGGACAAGCATTTCGTCCATCTTTTGCGAGGTTTCCGTCCTGGGTTCCGGTCCAGGACTAGGCGAGGTCCCTCTTTCCTCGTACAAGGATACTGTTGCCATGTCGAGTTCCTCTGGTCCAGCTGGTGTTCCTTGTGGGGTTGCAGTTTTGTTAAGTAAGTTCTGGTTGTCTCGGAACCAAGAGTGGCCGAGGACAATGTCGTGTTCGAAGCCTTGTGGGACCACATAGAGCTCGGTCTCCGTTCGTACTCCGTTTACTTCGATCTGGAGAGTTACTCGTCCTCGGGTTACCACCGTCTTTCCTTCAGGGTCTTCCAACGTCTCCGGGGACCCAGTGACATCGTGTGGTGAGCCTCCCGAGGCTTCCAGTGTTGTTGCAGAAATGACATTGATCTTCCCTTCTGGGTCCAACAATGTGTTGGGGAATCCAACACCGCGTATATATGCAGTCGTGATTATTCCCCAACCCTGCCTAGCCAGTAGTCCCCAGTCGTATCTCATCGGAGACTTGTCTGGGGTTGATGAGTGTGGGTCTTCTTCTTCTCCAAACGGTAACCGTCTTCCTGACACGACATGGTTGAGCGCCGTGAACATATCCTTTCGTTGTGACTTTGAGAAGCATAAGATTTCGCATAGTTGATGCATCAGACTTTCCACTCTCTGGTTTACGGGTTCTCGGTGGTCTGTGAGAGCTCGGATGTGTGGAGGTTCCGGACACGACATATAAGAGCGTGCTTTGGCTTTGACAACGTGTTCTTCAAGTATTCGCCTGAAGCTGTTGCATTGAATCGTGGCGTGGCTGATCCTTCTGTGATAATGACAATAATGAGGGTGTTTCATCTCTTCAGCGGTGGGAGGCTTCAATGCTCTGGGTAATTCCACGAGCATGTCTCGGACTAAAGATTCCAGCAGCTGTTCCATCTCTGCCGCCGTGAGATCGCTTGGTAAATCGATTCCTCCTTGTCGTTGCAAGTCTCCTTCTGGCACCGTGTTCGGCGTCATTGGGCTTTGTGCTTGATATTCAGTAAGGCACTCCCCCGCTTTTCTCTTTCTGTCGTTATGTGGACCTTCATTGTTTTCTCCAGCGGGTTCTCCACGCTTTAGTAGTTGAGCTCTCTCCCTCAGCGTGGGTATTATAGAGTTGGATCTGGCCGCTGCCTCCTGGAGTTCGGCGAGAGTCTGGAATTGAAGATCTTCTAGGAGGGCGCGGTAAATAGGAGCCATGGTACCGGTGCAGATTTCTACTAGTTGTAGCTCCGTTATGTTTGGGGTGCAGCAACCGAGGGCTTGTCCTTTGAACCTTTTCACGTATCCTTCGGGGCATTCTCCAGCCCTTTGGCGCATTTTACTTAAATCAGAGAGGGTTACCTTTCCGAAAAGAAATTCTTTGAAGAAGGCGTCCATCAATCCATTCCATGTGCTCGTGGTCCTTGGTGGGAGATGGGCGTACCATTGATAGGCTTCACCGATGAGAGATTTCGGGAATTCATTAAGTCTCAAGGTATGACTGTATCCGTACTCCCCTAGAGATTCCAGGAAGCGTGAGACGTGTTCTCGTGCATGACCGGCTCCATTGTACTTGGGAAAGGAAGAAGTAACGTAGACTCGAGGGGCTTCTTGGGCCGGTCGGTCGTCGCTCCTGTTATGTGTAGTCATAGGCGATTCGACCTTTGTTCGTATGACGGCTCTTTCCGGCGGAGTGGGTGCGGTGATGGCGGTCTTCTTCGCAACTTCATGGAGTTCAGAGAAGGTTTTGAAGCGGAGATTCTCCAAAAGAGCTCGGTACACGGGGATCATTCCGTTGATGCAGAGCTCCACCAACTGCTGTTCCGTCATTGGGGCGTCGAGGATGGGCGAGATAATAGGTGTTGACGAGGAAGTTCCTTGGATAATGGGTGTGCGGGTAGGTGCCGTGCCAGAGGTTACAGCACCATCGGTGGAAGAGTTGGGGTTTTTGGTATCTGATCCCGACCTTAGTTCAACCATCTTTGAAGGCTTCTCTGGAACCGAGAGAATGATCTCCCACTGTGGTCGCCAACTGTTTTTACCTGCAAAAACAAGTGTACCGTCTCTGGGTACTTTCGTAGTGCTCGGAGATCAAAGTCGAACAAGGCAAGCCTAAACCACGGATGGCCGTTCCCACCTTGCTTCGGTCACAGAGAGGATAGAGGTTGGTCTAGGGAGGGAAACAGCGAAGAAACTTGAGATCAGATTGAAGGTGAGTTTTTGGGTGTTTGAGTTCAAGATTTCTGTCGTGAAGTCGACTAGAAATCTCCAAGGCTAGAACGAGTTTAGATTCTCAGGTGTTTTTCTCTGAGGCTCTGTGTGTTTTCTCGGTGTTCTGAACGTTTTTTGATTGTCCTGCCTTGGAAGATAGAGGAAGCCTCTATTTATAGTTTGAACTCACCCTGATCTCTCGACAGAGATGGTGGACGTCGTGGAGGAATGGAGGAGTGGAGGACATGCGTTGGTTTCCGTAACTGCCTGAGTCGTGTGGAACATGCCCACTCGTGCCATCTTCCCTTAACTTCCCACTATCTCCATCAGTTTCTCTCAACTGCCGTAGACCGCCAGACCAATACCCCTAAAGTTATCCCCCCGTGTGATGTTTTGATGTCTCGAGCGAGTGATATGCAGACATTGCATAGTTGAGTTGAGTGGAGTCGTATGACTAAGTGTTGCATAGTTGCTTTGAACCAGGAAGCATTGCGTAGCTATGGCCATGATTTTGGCCCAGGGTAGGCATGGCGCCATGGCCTTTTGGCCACAGAACAATCTTGTGGCGCCATGAATATGGCGCCATGGCCTCTTGGCCAAAGACTAATCTTGTGGCGCCATGAATATGGCGCCATGACCTTTTGGCCAATGACTAGTCTTGTGGCGCCATGAATATGGCGCCATGGCCTCTTGGCCAAAGACTAATCTTGTGGCGCCATGAATATGGCGCCATGGCCTTTTGGCCAAAGACTAGTCTTGTGGCGCCATGAATATGGCGCCATGACCTTCTGGCCAATGACTAATTTTGTGGCGCCATGAATATGGCGCCATGGCCCATGGCCTTTTAGGCTAAGGCATAATCCTTGTGGCGCCATGAATATGGCGCCATGGCTATGGCATCTGGCCAAGCTTAACTTTGTGGCATCTTGTGCCTTAGTCGTGGCGTGCGTATTTACGCTACAACCTGTTTTGAAGTCATGGCATGCTTATCCATGGTGTGCTAGACCACCCTGAATTTGGGATTGAGTCCGCTTAAGCCTTTTTAGGCTGGTGTATGCTTCTCAGAGAGCTCCGGACCGGCCTGGAACTTCGATATTTCTGAGGTTTGCACCAAGACT
The DNA here is from genome assembly GCA_023529015.1 of Papaver nudicaule. NCBI lineage: Eukaryota > Viridiplantae > Streptophyta > Magnoliopsida > Ranunculales > Papaveraceae > Papaver > Papaver nudicaule. Next base: position 6,325 of record JAJJMA010107675.1, on the reverse strand, counting down.
CGTGTGTTGAGTCGTATTTTAAGAGGAAATCCGTGAGGATACGTCTCTGTTGATCTTTCACCGCGTACCATCAGGCGAGGTCTGGCTCTGAGCTGATCGATGGGTTTAATATGTTGGTGAGACCATTGATACTGCTCTATGACATTACCCTCTCCACCGGAGTTATGAGAGAGAGCTCATAGAGGGTTTAGCTTCATGGAATGGATGGCACCCCGAGCTATAAAGATGAGCCTGAATAGGCAACTGTCTTTAGTAAGACATGGTTTCGAGAGTGTTTTGACAATTTTTCCCCTCTCTTGTTTTTCACCATCTACACCAGTGTTTGATCCCACAAATACTGTGAGTCAAGAATGTATGAGACAGATTCGGTGCCATATGTCCATTACAATTGTTTGCTTGCAAACTGTTAATTGGATATGGATGAATCTAAAGGAGTGCTCTTGAGCAAAGAGTCCATGGATCACAACTGAGGACGTTCTCACGTCTAAGTTCTGGCTCAGCCCAGTACTTCCAGCGGAATCCAGATTTGACGAAATCTGACAGGCGCACGGTTCACGAACCGGTTTGCGTACCAGACACTCGGAAATTCTCTGAGTTCGAGATGGCTATTTTGGTCACGTACCAGTACGTGAACATGACGGTAGCTGTCTTACTGGTGTCGGATTTAGTGAATATTCTCCTAGAATTTCACTCTGAGTCAAATTTCAAAACTCCTTTATCTCTTAGATGGACTTGTGTAAAACATAAAGACCTTTTGTGTTCCATCTAACGATCCTCAATGAGTCAATAAGATAAGATTATCTCTGGTCTGTTGGATTCTATCTTGAAGTGTTTTAGAGCTAACAAAACACTTGGCAGATAATTCTAAAAAGAATTCCAATTGAGATTAATCTCTTATTACTTGGTTATCAAGTTTAGGGTTTCCCTAACTTGTGGGACAAGTAATTGATTGCTTTATTCCTAAGCAACCTATCTTATTGAGTACTATAAATAGAGGTGTCTACAGACAGATACCGCAAGCATCAAGCATACGTGAAGGTCCTTAGGGAAGATAGCGTAAACTCTTTTCACTTCGGTGAATGCATGTTGTGGTATAGTCATCCTCTATAGGTTGCAGCTCCTTTGGGAACTCCCTACGACTATAAAGACTTCCTTAGAGAGTTGGGAAACACAGGTAGGAGATTGAAACCATCTTTGGTTGAAATCGGATTAACCTGTAACCTTGGTAACCTGATCACGTTCTTGTCTATTCTAAAGTCCGTCTCTTCTGATATACGGCTATTCATGAACTGATACGTTACTCAACAAGGTTGGAAAGGTAGCAACGCACGGCTGCACTCGGTGTTGTAAGACCTAGTTTGCTCCGGTTATACAAGTTCCTTAAGTAGTTCTTCGTGTATAACTGAGGTAGATTCGGATTGGGCATTGCTTACTTGGTTTGCTTGTCAGCCCCGATTCAAGAAGTAGATTTCCGTATGACCTGGATTTAACAATCCGAAGGAAGTCATCTTGTGTATGGTAAACTGTCCTCAACAGTTTCACAAAACACAAAAAGACTGCCTTAAACGCCAGTATTGCTGACACAAGCCTTTGACATCGGTCAAAGCAACTCCTAAGCCTGTAACGGACGTCAGCTAGGGGAATCAAGTGCGTGACGATCAGTGGGGATCCAGAGACGTAAGGAAGGCGACAGTAGCCAATTCGCTTGGAGGGCTTGAGTTGGTCTCTGCTACATCCCAGATCGAAGTCTTATAGTAGGCTAGTGTTTGTAGTCAGTTTGTACTGGGCGGTGTTCAAACTGGACGAGGTCCCGAGGTTTTTCTGCAAGGCAGTTTCCTCGTTAAAAAAACGTTTAGTGTCTTGTGTGCTTTTACTTTCCGCATTATAACTCTGATTTATAATTAAAGCACCAAGTAGTACGTTATTGCCTAACTGTCGAGTTGACTCCAAAGTATTCTTTGTCGAGGTCTTAACAACTCCAGTTAGAGGTTTGGATATTGATTTTTGAGATCGTCCAGACTTTAACCATAAGACTCACGAGCCAAAACAAAAAGTTGGTAGTATTTCGGTACCCCTCCTTTTTCAGATCTAATCAAAAGCATAAAAGTTCTTTCTCAGCAAAAATTTTACAAAGAAGTGCAAAAGAATTTTGATAAAATCTCGAGGAAAGTGGGTTTTCGATTCGAAATCTGTTATTTAAATTTCCAGCAAATACCCTTAAAATCACATACATGATCCATGCTGCATAAATTAGTTTAGGGTTTTTTTAGGGTTTTTTTTCTACCAAATATATACTAGGAAAGTAGTTTTGTAACTTTCAGATCTAGCAGCATCTTTTCCCGAGAAAAGTTCGGGCAGGATTTCCAGAACCTCCACATTTGGAAGGTAGATCTGAGCAAATCAAAACGGTTAGAGGGAATAGTCACAAAAAGATATTTTAGACTAGAAATCCCATTGGGTCGTACACATACAATCCTCCCTAAAATATAGCATGTCTGAATCGGTTACAACTATTAGGGTGCATGTCAGACCCATACTACACTGCGATAGCCGCCTTGGACCTCACGGGTTTGTTACTTTTTGTAGGTCACTGTCATCATGACTTCGAAGTCAAATCAGATGCCGAGACAGGGAATAGGCTCATCGAGACAGGGGACAGGCTCTTCGAGGCATAATACCAGATTATCAACTGGTAAAGGACTATCACCAGAAATAGCAGCAAGTACAGTCCAGCATAGGGAGCAAGTAAACGAAGATATGGTATTGGTAGAAGATCTGGGACCAGGGGGAAGGATTTCCAGAAGAGGACGAACTTCCACAGTAACAAACTCACTAAGTGGGGGAGAAAGATGACGAAGAAGAAGACAAAATCCCAAATGAAGTAATCCAAGCACATCAGCCAACCGAGGAAGAAACCGTGAGGGATGCACAATTCAGAAAACTAATGAGGAAAAATCGAAAAATAAGAAAGCTCAAACAACAGCTAGCCGAAGCAAATAAGAAAGCCGCTGAAAAATCAGCTTCAAACTACAAACGAAGCAGTGAAGGGCACTCTCGTCCCCATGGACATTCACACTCCAAACGATCCCCCACATCGAGAAACAATACTGAGACATCTAGACACCTAGAGGAGCGTGGGAAGGAGGTATCGAGCCGACTCATCGATCCAAGCATACGACCAAGAGGCAACAACATACAATTGATATAGAGAGCGAACATGCGAGAAAGGATGCTGAGACTCTGGCACTGCAAAAGTCATGATGGAGAAAATCAAATCAATGTGAGCAGAGCTCTTCGATAACAGAATGCAGTCAGCTGACAAAGTAAAGTTGAACCAAGCAATTAACGACGTCAACCGCTCGCCATTAAGCCCCGAACTTCTAAGCAAGTCCATACCAGTGAAATGCACCATGTTAGTTTTTAACTTTGTCTTCGATGGAACAAGAGATACGACTCTCCATATTAAAATGTACTAAAGATTATTCCTAGCTTGGGTGGACAAGGACGAGGTTCTCTGCAAATATTTCCCATCCAGCTTGAAAGGAGAGGCCTTAGCTTGGTATGATAGCCTACCAGCAAGCTCAATTTTATCTTTCGAGGAACTATCAAAAGTCTTCATACTCCATTTCCTATACAATAACTCATCAAAGCCTGGGGTAGAGAAACTTTTCAGTCTCAAGGAAAGACCTAAAGAATCTATCAAGAGCTTGACTGAGAGGTGGATGACGCAATGCGTAGAAGTCGGAAACGGGGCTTCGGAAAAGGACAAAGTACGAGCATACTTGAATGCACTTGAAAAGGATCATCCACTGTATGATAAGCTCTTCTCCAAGAACGTTGAAACATTGCAAGATCTCCGAAAATATCAAAGGGAGCGAATCACGCTGGAAGAAATCAAAGAACAAGCAGCCCAAGGTAAGGAAACCATCTCGAAGCAAGTACACTCGATAATCATTGGAGGGCGAGACCATACCATGCATAATCAAGTTGGAGATTTTTCAAAAAGGGAAAGGCAGAATGATAACGGGAGATATGGAAACGAATGCAAATTCTGTGACAGAAGATACAATGACAATAGGAGATACAATGACAGCTGAGGAAACGACTCCCGAGGAGGTTATGAAGTAAATAACCCTCGAAGGGGATACGAGGGAAGCTGAAAGTTTGGCATGCCGAGATCGGGATTTCCTCCATTTCGGGACAGAAAGCTTTTGAAGCTTAGTGTACCCCTCGAAGTATCCCTCCGAAGCATCGAGCAGTGTGAGTCGGCAGGTGAGATCAGATATCCAAAGAGCAGGGGAAATCAGCCAAATCACACAAGAAATTCGAGATACTTCTGCGAATTCCACAATTTTTATGGTCATTCTACTGAGAACTGCGTCACGACACAGGACCAAATTCATTATTTCATCTCGAAAGAAAAATTTAACCATCTTCTGGAACTACCAAACCCGCCCCCAAATCAGCCACAACCGAAGGAAGAAAAGAAACATGAGGCGTATGTAATAACAATTGATCGATACATTCCGAGATCAATGATTGCAATTCGATAGTACATGCAGAAGTTAGCGAGCGCAGTTTTAGAAGCAACATTACAGACAGAATCTACAAGAGAGATTTCAAAGGAAAAGAGATAATGAGTGTAGCGGCGAAAAAACATCTCGAAGACTGGCAGAAGCAACCAGTCTTCTTTTCTGCAATGGACATCCCAGATGGAGGAAGATTGCATAACGATCCGTTGGTTATAGCTCTGCATATCGAAGAATTAGCAATGCTTAGAATAATGGTAGACCTTGGTAGTTCTGTCGATATACTCTTCGCCAAGACTCATGACAAGCTATTCGGAAAGGATGCTACAGTAGTACCCTCGTCATACAATGTTTTTGGGTTCAATGGAAAAACTTCGATGCCAAGAGGAGACTTATCTTTAACAATCTATGTAGGAAAGCTGGAACTACTAACATCATTCTGCGTGGTTGATATAGATTCTCCATACAACGCCATCTTAGGAAGACCTTGGTTACACAGCCGAATGTCATTAGTTGAAGAATAAATAAAGGAAACAACTTGACATGTTATATTCCAAATTATCTTACACTTTGATATACTATATCTCGGCTCAAACTCTAGATCCTACTTGATTAGGCATATCTCCAAAGGCTCCAGGCCACATACACAAACGGGTCATGATGCCATATCTCCCCTAGTGCCTTGACGCAATGAAATTAAAAGGCCTTGACGCCAAGGCCCAGATGCCAATTATAAAAAGTCCTCGAGCAGTAGGCACAAAAAAGTCCTCGGGCAGTAGGCACCGAGTTGATGTACATGTAGCCGTAAGGGCCCTACGAGCTACATGGCACAGTCCTATACCCTCAAGATACCCCGTGAACGGCGGGTTCTTTGCATCAAAGCTACATAAGCTAGAGGCATTTGTACCCACTACCATACGACCACGAGGACCTCTCTTTTGAGGCATCGAGGGAATGATAAATGGGATTAACATCTACCTTTAGGGTGGATCGAACCCCGAGGAAGCTAATTAGCCTACATTCATGGGAATGGTAGCCGAGTTACGCAGCCGAGGGACCTCCTTCGAAAAATCAAAACATAGCTTCGAGGAGGGGCTACCGAGAACAGAAGGGTCGAACTCTAGGCCGCGATAGGAGAACAGTACCATGTCTAAGCTCCAGCCTTGACCGGCACTCCCCCATCGTGCTACTTTATTATCGAGACCCAGAATAACAGCTACCCACCATATGTTTCCTACTTAGGCTAAACGGGTTATCAGAACACCACCATGTCCTCTCGGAAGATACCTAGTATCTTCGATACCCACCTAATATACTGAGGCAAAATGGGTACCTAGTTACTAAAATTGACAAAGTGTTTGCTTTTGTTAGAGCATTGCTCGGTTGAACCCACTGATGTTGCTATCTCAAGTCAGTTGTCAAGTTTTTGAGACAAAAACACAATCCTCGATAAGTTTACTCTACAACTCGGACTAGGATAGTTCTAGGTAATCGAGATGAAGACTGTACCGAAGCTTACTACTTGATAAATCATAACGTCCTCGCTGAAGGTTAGAAAGGTATTCCCTTTCCGTATCGTTTTTACCATTTCTATCATACCAATTGTCTATGATGTTGTTTATATGATCCAAATGTATTCTAGGATTTTCGCCTTTGCATTTGTCACTCTTGTGATAATTTGTATAGGTAGAGTATGTTGAGTTGTCTCTTGAAACAACCCCAACGGTGAACGCGTTCATGAACGTGTACATGTACATATGCCACCTTTGGGATTTCAGAGAACGAGCTAAGTCTGT
>JAJJMA010107655.1:4350-14549 GCA_023529015.1 Papaver nudicaule | reverse complement strand
TCTGCGGTGAGAGGAGAAGAAGGTGAGAGAGACGAAGAAAATGAGAGAGAACAGTAGTTTGTTTTGTATGTTTATATAGAAAAGGGTAAACTAGTAAACTTAGATTACCAAAACTGTATCCCTTAGCACAAAATAGGTTGGGGGAACCTAGCAGTACCCTCCACGAGTAATCTGGTCCCCCCATCAGCAGCGTTGCTTAACTTGATAGTAGATAAGAGCTGATAAGACTTGCATGCACAGCAGTGCTCTATTTATAGGAATGTCTTGGATTCCATTGAATTTTAATTGATTTTCTTTTAGATACTAATCTTCATCCATTCTACTATTTTTTATTTCAAGTGAGGTCCATTATCAACGTCGGTTTAAGTGCCAGACGAACAAAACTAGGTGCATACTTGCATTGAATATTTTATCAGGAAAAATAGAAACCCAAGTGTATGATTTAACCTGATAAACAATTAACCCAAGGTTTCTATTATTACCAATATGAATATAATTGTGTCTTGATGTTTGAAGTTTTTTAACAATTAACCCAAGGAAGTGCATTGTACAGGATGTTAAGCAGGAAGAGGGCCTATATGGACGGATGTTCGGTAAACACTAGACTAGACGTTTTTGCTTTTCAGGTGAAATTTGTTAAAAACCCATGTCTGATTTAATTTTGAAAATCATTGTAAGATTAATACTCCAACAAATTATGTATAATCCGCAGTTGTCGAGCACGGTTACACGGGTTTGTACGACTAATATCGTTTCTCTTCTAATATCGTTTTCTTCTTTTGTTTTGCCGTTTCATGACCATTACAGCAACGTTTGGGCATTACGGTGGTCCTTAAAAATTATTGGTATAGCCTATGAAAGTAGTATGAATTGATGCGATCACCAACCACATCCGTTAATTATAAAGCTAATTAGTAGTTCCTCATCGGTAGTCATGTATCATTAGCACACGCACGTCTTATTAACGTCTTGCCCACCAACATTTACGAAGATTAATTCTCAGGTCTTAACCATAAATAGCATTAGTGTGCACGTCGAACATCTCTTAGCCACCTGAATGATCTTCTTAAGAATCTTAACAATTGTTTTAGCATGCAACTTGCCAATATAAAAATGCTCTTCCTTTATTGCTAATGGTACCCTTTTATTTGAGAATTGAGAAGTTAGGATTCCCTCAGATTCATCATTGTTAATAGGGTGTACCAATTTACTTAAGGATTCTACCAACCCATAGATAAAACTAAAACCCCATTAGCAATCTTGGAAATCACTACTGTTTTTCAATACAACTGCAAACTTTGAAAGAATAATTGCCGATATTCTTTCAAAGTTTGCTTTCATATTTGCCCATATAACATTGTTAGCACTTTTCTTCATCTCACAGAAGACTTAGGAACACCATCATCACAATATCCTATCACCTACAACCTAACCTACTTCTAATTAGGATATTATTACACAAATAAGCACACGTTAACCTACGCTACTGCTAGGGCTTCTTTTGTTTCTCTTTCATTTCTCTGGTGGTGGAATCCTTGTGGATGCATGGAGCTTATATTACAGGTGGAGCTATTGTTCTGTTTTCCTGTTTTTGTTGTCTAACCCATGGCTTTTTTTCTCAATATCCAACACCCTATCTGTTCCTCTCTTATCAGTTCTGACAGAATCTTAACATGGATTCATACGCATCCCTTTATACCCTTTCGAGAATTCTGTAATCATTGCACTCCACTACATATCTTCGATGATTACAAAGTGGGATATGACAAAAATTAACTGTATATTTATAACCTCACTTACCCTAAATCAACTCAAACTTTACATCATCACCTTTCTGATGATGCTAACTTTCCACAGATTCCTTCATCCCCAAATCCTAAAGATTCACCGCCTTTACTACCAATACCTTTGCAACTTACTGCAATGAGTACTTCCCATCAACCGCCTGATTCTGCTGAAGTACCATTCATAACTGTTAAAGTCTTAGGTAATGCCACTGCTTACTTGACGATTAAAAATCTTCTAAAGACATTCTGGTTACCTATTCAGGTGGCTAATATACAAGATGGCGGTGCAAAAGGTATTCTTAAAGTCTCCTTCCATACCCTACATGATCAGAACACCATTATGTTATCTTCTACGTGGACACTAGGTGAGTACAATGTTTTAGTTGAGGATTGGCTCAAGTTTGAATCTGATCCAAATGCCTTACTAATGCAAGTTTTTTTTATTCAACTTCATAATCTCCCTCCCAATTCTCATAACATCAATACCTTATCTAATGTCCTTAGAAGAGCTGGAAAAGTGTTATATTTGGATCTTAAACAACCTATAGCTAGAGCCTTACTTACCATGAACTTAAAGTATCCATTTTGGCCGGGTCACTACACTGTCTATATGGGAGTTAGAGTTTAGGTTAAGTATGTGTATGAAAATTTACGCCAGTACTGTACTACTTGTGGTATCTTGGGTCATACTTCTAGATATTGTTCTAAAACTCCTAAGCCTTATCTTTGCCAATTTAAGGTCTTGAATCGTGATTTTCCGTGGGATAAGCTAGACAAGTTCATGAAAGGAACCCTTGTTCAACATATACATGGATTTCAGCAACCTCCTCAATCAAATGCATATAGAGTGGTTAGGGTTCAAGATCTTCATCGTGTATGTCCTTCAGCTGCTTGCCATCAACTTGCTCCTTCAGTAACTCCAGTTATGTTTCATCAGTACCGCTAACTGGATGTAGAGCTGAGTCTTCAGCTTCTGAATCGGTGGATAGGGGGCACCAAAGTCTTATCCGTGATGAACCAGCGCAGGTGGAAAATTCAGACAGAGTACAGCCAAAACCAAGATCTCCTCATTATTCTGTCCCTGCCACGTCTGGTACAACTGACAATGTATGAGTAGAAAATCCGCATAGGTATATGATGTCCTATAACCCTCAGATCTCACTCACACACACAGTTATTCAAACATGATTCAAGGTACATAGACCTCAAGAACAATACCGAAGATATGTAAAGAGACATTAATCAGAAGACTAAATGTATAAAGATTTGTATTTCAGTGTTGCAAGTACATGGATTATGATCCGAAGGAGCTAGAGGAGATACATACCTAATCCCTCTCTTGCCGCTTAGGTTACACCCAAAAATTCCAACCCTTACAATGTTCTCCTAGCTCGCTTTATATAGGCCGAGCTTGGGTGGTTTACATCTAATAAGACAAGGGACTCAATCGTGGTGGTGTCAGTCCTTGTCGAGTAAGGCGGTTCCTTCGGCAGTACTCCGAAGGCGGCTCTGGGGCTCCGGTCATTTGGGTTAGAGCCCGAATCCCTTTCTTCTGATTCCTCTCTCGGTGTCCTCGGTCTCGCCCTTCTTTGGTTTGATCCCGAGGCTTCGCTGCTAGTTCCTCTGGCGCGATCTTGCTTCTTGGATCTCTGACACGTGTCCCGAGGGGTTTTACCCTCCACAGTTTGCCTCTTTCCTTTCCTTGTATCGAAGACGCGAGGAGAGAAAACTCCCCTTTTAGCCACCTCTTCCTTACCAAGTATCCCCACTACTTGCCAGGTGCGAGTTTTTCGACACGTTCTTCCTATACTCGAGAATTTCGCGGCTTTTTACCTTCTGACCGGTAACGCCGGTTCCTCTTTTACTATTTAAGTTTTGGTTCTCCCTCTAAAAATACCTTAGCCCCTTCGTATCCATCTTCCTTGGCGCCGGCGTTTTCTTTCCGTGAAACCCCTCAATTTGCAACTTTGTATCAGGCGTTCTATCCGCGCTTTCCTTCATGACCCATCGTTTTACTCCTCTTATTGTTTCATAAAGTTGATTCCTTTTGAACTTTCCCCATCTTCCTTCCCTCTGATTCGAATTGCCTCTACAACTTTCGGTCGCCGGCGGTATCACTTTTCCTTTCCTGTATCTTTTCTTTCTATGTCGTCTTCTTCTAAGGTTGACGCCCTCATTCTAAAGATGAAAGGTATGGACTTCAAAGAAGAGGGCTTTCAGATAGAAGCTATTAGCTCTTCTAGATTGACTCCAGAGCTGGTCGAGGAGTACAATGTGGTGAGAACAGACTCTTGGTGACATTCCATCAATTGTCTGCAGGGCTACTTCCTCCTCTTTACAAGCCTTCAAATCCTTTGTTTCTTCGTATTCTCTGCTCTCTCCCTAAACCTCGAGGGGTGATGCAGCTTACTTGCAGCTCCATTTACCTCATCAACCAGTGGGTTCTTCGCTCCGAAAATAATTTCCCTGCTGGATCTACAGCGAAGTTCTATTTTACTGCTGAGAATTTCTTTAAACACTACGAACCCTTTTTAACCCTAGACTACGAGTTTGCTCCTTGGAGGGTTAGCTTTCGGTCCGTGGAAGGTAGCGAAAATATCATCCCTGGGTCCTTGGATTATTCTATGGACGAAGACTGGTATTCGGAACCTATACTCGTGCTCCGAGGTTGGAAGGACTCTGGCCGGTTCTTCCCTCAGACTGAGTTCGATACAGGGCATGAGTTTCGGACTCATCATTTGTTCTCTATTCATTTTTCTGACGAGGATAAAGGGTTATTTCGCTCGTCTTTGGGGAAAGGTAAGGGTATTTTCGTGGAGCCTTCGGGCAGCTTAAAGCGTCCCCGAACAGATGAGGAGACTATGCAGCAGGTAACAAATACTTTCTTACGTTCTTTCCTGAAGTATTCATACTTGCCTCTATTTGTTTCCTGAGAAAGACGGGTCCTTATCTGCAGGGAGAGTCTTTAGGTGCCCTAAACCTCAGCCATGATCTGATGGATTTTGAATATGGGGGAAATTCGGAAGTTCCGCAGCCGCTGAGAAATTCTGTGTTTCAAAAGATTCTTAGGGGAGTTCAGCCCAGACGTCGTCGAGATGCTACGAGACCCCTGAAGGAATCTACGAATGCTGGTAAGAAGGTATCAGCACCGAAGGCCACTGAAACGGTTATCAAAGAAGTGGGTGTCGTGAATCCTTCTGTTACCCTGCCTATTACTACCATCGGTGCCTGATGCGTGTCGAAACCGCACAAATATAATTAAGCTCTAAACCTTCACAATATATGAGAATATAATATAACGGTAAGAACAAGTTCGTTCACAGGGAGATAATGGTTTGTTATTATAATAATTGAATCCTTGAGTAACCAAAAAGGGGGGGGTTTGTTGTTGTTTTGTAACTTAAAGCAAATTAAAGTAAAGCAAATAAATGAAAGCAAAGAATAATATGAATAAGGAAAAATAATATGAAATCAGGAATAAAGAAATATTGGTTAAGGTTTTCGTCTTCAATTGCTCAACATGCATATGAAATAATATATGAAATCTCTACTTATTCTATCATCATCAAAAGTCCTAGAATAATTCATCGCAAATATATTCCGCAATTTCCTTAAGTCATCATGCACCATAACGATGTATGCATGAATACTACCTAGAGAATAACTCGACACCATGAGTAATCGAGTTCAACTCTCTACGAGCATTATATTCCATGAAATAGACTAATCAATGCAATGAACCACCATGAATGGTTCATTCAACATAGGCAATATCCTACACATGACTCTCAAAGCTATCACCACCTCAATAATCATGTTGTGCTACAAAGTGAATAGGTATTCGACTATTTCGTATCTCATACCTAATTCTAGCAATGGTTGTAGATACAATTTAACCCAATTGGCCACTTGAATCATAAGGCATCTAAACCTAGTGTAATACATCAATCATACACTCAATCATACGGTAAAATAGTGACGATAATGATATGAATAAGGTTTTACTTCATAATTAATCAAAAAGCATGTCTTTTGCAATTTAGGACTACATCCTTAACCAATAACAATAAAATTAGCTACTCATGATGTTTTTGAAAGCTAAATAAAATAATAAAGAAGTAAAAGAAATCATCAAAACCCTTTGTAGACAAGTTCCAATCTTTCCCCCAAGCTCCACCTCGAAATCCGTGCCAAAACCCCTTGTTTTTGCTCCAAAACCTCTGCCTCGTAAACCGTGTACAGGAGAAAACTCAAAACTTGCGTCTGTGAACAGTGATCTCTTTCTCCTCTATGTTTTTCTTATTTATACACAAAAACAAAACCTAAAATAACCAAAACATGACCAAATCCGAAACCCAACTCGCTGACCCAACAGAATTGCTGAGCCCATTAACTGACCAGCCCAACTCACTGACCCAACTCGCTGACCCAGCAACCAGACCCGACTCAACTCAGAAACCCGACTCAACTCGTCAGAACCAAACCGTGCGAGTCACATGCTTCCATTCCACACGTACCAAACAAACACTCACCTTCTTCTTCTTCTCACGTGCCACACACACGCCAGCTCTGTCTCACCCGTGCGAACAGCACGCTTACAATCATCTTCTTCTTCGTCTGTCGGATTCAATTTCCGACAAAGCAGTTCTTCCCCAAATTCTCAGACAGTAAACCTAAGCTCAAATCACGTCCAATCAATCACTCAAAACCACAATTAAACATAACCCACTTCTATATATCATCACCTGAGCTCAATTATAGCTTCAGATTTCTCCAGTTCTTCTTCGACCATCAACCGCAGCAATTCAAACCATACCACAGCAGCAATTTGCTTCTGTTCTGCTTCTGTACTTCCAACAGCACTTCAGCCAACTCTCTGTTGCTTCAATACTTCTCTGTTTCACCTCCAAGCTTCTTCGATTCTTCTTCTTCCCTCGTCTCCATCAGTTCCAACAGTGAGCTCACTTCTTCCTCCACTGTCGTCCCCAAGTCCAACAGCAGCTTCACACCCATCTCCATCTTCAGCTTCTGATTCTCCCCGTAGCCTGAGTAATCCATTTCCATCTCCTCTGCTCTGAACTCTCTTCCCTGCTGCTCTGCTTCTCTTCCTCTCTATTCTCCTCTAGCCACACCAACACACAGAACAGATCTGAGGAAATAAAAGAAATCGAGTCTGACTTTTGATAAAGATAAGGGTTACCCCTTAGCGGTTGGCTGCAGTTGGGAATAACCCGGTGCCCTTAAATAATGTTGCCTCCTGCTTGCTATGTGGCTGCCCTGAACAATCTTGCTGGGTGCCTCAGTAATCTTCCTTGGATGTCTTCAGTGAACAGTGGATGCCCCTTAGTGATTCTCTTGCGACACCTTTGTAGCCTTGCTCTTCTCTTGTACTCGACTCGACTCGACCATCCTAGAGTCACCAACTTGTAAATAGAGTTTCTGCTTCATTTTATTGAATATTATTTCAAATTACATACAAAATAGAAAACAAGTAAAAACAAACGATGTATGAGACTCAAGTCGACTAAAATGCATGATTAAGGTACTCTTGAATAGGTATTTTGACAACCTATCAGTGCCTCTGCCTCAACTATAGTAGGTCCTACAGCTGCTGACACTGGTGCTGCTTCGGACGTTGTTCTTATAGGTTCTTCTATGCCGAGTGCTACCATCGTGCCTCTGCCTCAACGATGGTGATTTCCACAAATGTTGTTGCCGAACCTTCTATGCTTTCATCAGAGATAGTTGTCACTCCAGTGGACCTTCTTGTTCCCCGAAGGGATGGTTCGTTTGTTGAGATGGATTCTTCTAAAGAACTTGTTGTCTGTTTTCCGCAAAGTTCGAAGTTTCCGCCTGCTCCGAGTTACGCTAGCAAGTATAGGCAATCATATACTGCGGAGAGGTTTAAAGAAGTCCTGTTTGAAAACCATAACCCCAGTGATTTTACTGTTGAAGTTTCAACTCGCTTTGAAGCCTATGCCACGAATCCCTTGGGGCGTCCTTTAGATCCTGATTTCTGCAGGAAGTTAGGTGATATCTTTGGAGGCGACTGTCCCAGGGATTATGATCTTCGCCATCCACCCTTGTCCTATGAGGAGAGCTTGGCTATTCTTCAAGCGGTGAGTTGTGTTTTCATGCTTATTGCCCGTATGCCGATGTTGCCGAGGCTTTGTGTTAACTGTTTATTTACAATCCTTTTTGTTTTTATCAGGGTGACTACCATGCCTCTGGTCTTTTGGCTCATAGCTTTGATCAAGCTGGCGAGGCCGAATATTTTGAACGTGAGTTTTACCGAATGCAAGAGGAGCTGGCTCAAGAGAAAGTTCGCAGTGCTGTTGCGAAAAAGCATTCGATATGTAAGTCTTTTTATTCTTTGATCATTTGTGTACATATCTGTTTTTGCAGCGTTGTGCTAAGAACGGATTTGCTGCTTGCTTTTAAAAAGGCGAGCTGGAAGAGAGCGAGAGAAAACTTCAAGAGGCCAGATTGGCTATTGACCGACTTCGGGAGGGTCGACAAGCGTCTCATATTGCCTCGAGTAGCGGGAGTTACCGAAGCGATAGTGATAGGTTTTTGGAAGAAAGGAACAAAGCTTTAGAGGATGTGGATTATTATAGGTCGAAAAGACAAGAAGCCGAGGGTCTTTTTGTTAAAGAGAGAAAAAGAGGGGACTAAGCCGAGCGCCTTCTCGAGGAGGCTAAAAATAAGAATGCGGCTCTGGCCCGAGAGAATCATTTTTTCCAACTGGATGTGGATCGTCTGACACGAGAGCGAGATGAAGCTCGCTCGGAGAGGTCGATTAGTGCTTCTGGTAGAGTTTTGATTGAAAGGTTAGAGGAGAACATCAAAAATTTGAAGGTTCAGTTGGCTACGCTTAAGAATGTCAACAATGATTTGGTTACGAAAAATGGTATTCTGGAAAGGAGTTGTAGTAATATATGTCTGGAACTTGCTGTAGCTAATAAGTCGAAAGATTATTCTGCTCGTCTCATTGATGAGTACCAAATAGAACTAGCTAAAAGTGGGGCCATTACTTCCGAAGATGTTAGGAAGAATGCCTCTGTGCCTCGTTTCACTAATCAGCACAAGGTTGCTGAATATATAATTTTAAATAGAGTAGGGAGCTAACCCAGCTTTTCTTGTTTTCCGCTTCTTTCGTATCCCTGAGTGAGTTTTATCGTCCTATCATTCTTATGTTTTTTGTTTTATGTTTTCTAGGAATCGAAGCCAATTTGAAGAAGCAAGTTGCTGATGCCCTGGCGGCGAGGGACGATGCCTCGAATCAGCTGGTGAATGAGTCCGAACGGAAGTTGGAAGCTGAAAACAAGGTTAAACAATTGACCTGAGAGTTATCCGAAGAACGTCAGCGTCGTTCTGCCGATACGAACAGATTTTCTCGAGAACTTGATCTTGAACGCAAGCGTCGCTCGGAAGAGGTGGCGGATTGCGCTGAGCGTTTATCCAAAGAACGAGAATTTCGCCTTGAATGTCAGGCGGGTGTGAGGAGCATGGTGACCGGTTTTGCCCTCGTGCATCAGCAGCTAAGACATGGTCAAGCTGTCGAAGAACTTCTTTCCCGATCTGCTCTAACTACTGCCTTTGCTACTAGTATGGCCTGCCGAAAGCATGGTCGTTCTCTTTTCAGGACCATTGGCATTGAGCCTCCTACTTATGGCCCTATTGGTGCACGTGACTCGGATGCCATACTTCCTGGTGATAAGTACTTACTCCCTCAGGATGTATATGTAGCCTTAGCTAGGGATGAGCTTCGTAGGAGAGGCTTACTAGAAAAGTTTTTGCATGGTTCTGGTGATGATGACGATTATAATGATGATAACGACGATGATTCCCAAGGCGGAAATTCAGGGAACCTTGGCGATGTTGCCGAGGAGGATGCCGAGGACGTTCATGATGGTCCAGGTGGATCCGATCATGGTCCCGAGGAGGGTCCTAGAGATGGTACCGATGGTTCAAAAGACGATCTTGCGCATGGTGCTGGGGGGAAGACTGTCAGCATGGCGGATAATGTTTCCCAAGGCCATGAAGGTTCCCCTAAAGGATGTGCTGGCCGAATTCCAGGTACTGTCTTTTATAAGGAGAGCCATTACTTATTTCAAGAGTCCGCTTTGGAATATAGCGAAGGGGAAATAGAGGAAGAAATTGAGGAAGAAACTGATGTGCCTACTGGCCGTGCCCCGGGTACTATCTTTGATAAAGAGAATCATTACTTGTTTCAAGAACCTGCTCGGGAATACATCGATGAGGAAAGTGGGAGAAAACCGTGAATGTTATGGAAATTACTCCTTCGGGGTAAGACCACTCTCGACTTCGGACGCAAGATGGTAATACCCGAGTTGACAAGGGTCTTATGAAGGAAATGGAGATTTTTGATGATGCCTCCCTTTGTGCCTA
>JAJJMA010107648.1:5105-17147 GCA_023529015.1 Papaver nudicaule | reverse complement strand
GGTCTTGGTAAATCCAGGGGATGGATTGAGGACAACGATCAGGTTTATTAATAAAGTACTTCTTGTGTTTGCTTTAATTATATAATCGGAGAATATAATGCGGAAAGTAAAGCACACAAGACACTAGAGAATTTTTTTGACGAGGAAACTACGACCTGTAGAAAAACCTCGGGACCTCGTCTAGATTAAACACCGCACAGTACAAACTGTCTACAAACACTAGCCTACTATAAGACTTCGGTCTGGGATGTAGTAGAGACCAATTCCAACCCTCCAAGCGAACTGGCTACTGTCGCACTCCTTACGTCTCTAGATCCCCCACAGATCGTCACGCACTTGATTCCCCTAGCTGACGTCCTTTACAGGCCTAGGAGTTGCTTTAACCGCTATTAAAGGCTTGTGTCAACAATTCCGGCTTTGCAACCTCAATTATCGATTGTATGTTTGAACTGTCCTCTATCAGTTTGACATACACAAAGTGACTTCCTTCGGATTGCTCCAGGTCATACGGAAATCTACTTACAAGCGGGGGCTGACAAGTAAACTAGGTAAACTATGCCCAACTTGTCTCTACCTCAGTTGTAAAAGAAGAATCACTTAAGAAACTTATACAACCGGAGCTAACTAGGTCTTACAACACCGAGTGCAGCTGTGCGTTGCTTCCTTTCGAAACCCTGTGTGTAACGTATAATATACAAGAACGTGATCAGGTTACCAAGGTTACAGGTTACTTTGATTTCAACCACTAAGGTATCAATCTCCTACCTGTGCTTCCCAACTCTCAAGAGAAGTCTGTATAGTCATAGGTAAAATCCCAAGAGAAACTGCTACCTAATAGAGGATGACTATACCACAACAAGCATTCATCGAAGTGAAAAGAGTTTTACGATCACTTCCCAAAGGACCTTCACGTATGCTTGATGCTTGCGGTATTCGTCCTTAGACACCTCTATTTATAGCACTCAATAAGATAGGTTGCTTTGGAATAAAGCAACTAATTACTTGTCCCACAAGTTTTGGAAACCCTAAACTTGCAAACCAAGTAAAAGAGATTTATCTCAATTGGAAATCATTAATCATTTATCTGCCAAGTGTTTTGTTAGCTCAAAAACACTTCAAGATAGAGATCCAACAGACCAGAGATAATCTTTATCTTATTGACACATTGAGAACCGTTAGATGGACCACATAATATATTTTCGTGATAATCCAAGTACAAATAAGAGATAAAGGAGTTCAGAGTTTAACCCGAGTGAAAATCCAGAAGAATATTCACTTGGGACGGTTTGCGAACCGTCCATTTGAATCACAGCCAAAAGTATCGATTTTGAGGTTCACGTAGGTACGCGTACAAAAACACTTTGGAACTCAGAAGAATCTCCGAGTTTCTGTTTCACGTACGGTTCGGGAACCGTCCGCCATTCAGATTAGGGTTTAACTGGACCCGCTGGAAGTTCTGGGCTTAACCAGTACTCAGACGTGTTAGACGTCCTCAGCTGTAATCCACTGGACTCTTTCTCAAGAGTACTCCTTTAGATTCACCCATATCCAACAAATGATTTGCAAGCAAACCATTGCAATGGACAAATGGTATCGAATCTATCTCATGCATTCTTGTAACCTTAGTATTTGCGGGAACAAACACCAACATCACATATGGTCATGTAGACAAGAACACGATCTTAATCGCTATTAATATCACTACTAAAGTAGTCGACTATTTCGAAAGATAGAGAAAGTAGAATAGAAGAATTTCCATAAAAGTCATAACTCCTACTAACCTTTTGTCGATGAAGAATAATTGATGTCTTCTTTGTCTTCACAGTCTTCGTCTTCAAGGTCTCTACTACTTGGTTTATATCCCAATTCTGAAATCTAAACTCTTGTAGGTTGTAGATGGTGAAAAATGAGAGAGGGACAAAATTGTAAAACCACTCTCTAACCATGCCTAACCTAAAGGCAATTGCCTTTCAGGCACATCTCTATAGCTCAAAATGCAACCCATCCTACGAGCTGAATAAACTCTCTATGAGTTCTCTCTTATAACCCCGGTGGAGAGGATGATATCATAGTGCAGTATTGATAATCTCACCAGCACATTAAACCCATTAATCTGCTTCATGTCGACATCGCCTCGAATTCCTCGGCATCAGAACCAGATCACTATATGGTACATGGTGAAGAGTTAACAGAGACGCATCCTCATGGATTTCCTCTTAATACGACTCAACATTCGAGTCTTAATGAAAGCCTCAGGAATATCGAAGTTCTAGGCCTGTCCAGAGCTCCCTGAGAAGCACACAACAGCCTAAACAGGCTTAAGCAGACCTCATCCCAAACTCAGTATGGTCTAACATACCATGGATAAACACGCCATGACTTCAAGTATGTTGTAGCGTAAGAACGCACACCATAACCAAGGCATAGCCAGCACGCACCAGCTGCAACAAAGTTGACCTTGCACAAATGCCAAAGTCATAACGCCATATAGCATGGTACCACGAACCATGAGCCACCATGGGTTCACGAGAAACTAGCCTTGGCCAAAGGCCAAGGCCGTGGTGCCATGAATCATGGCGCCACAACAAGATGAGTTGGCCTTGGCCAAAGGCCAAGGCCATGACGCCATGATAACAGGGTTAGCGCTAAACAAGCGCTTTGGAAGTTGGCCTTGGCCAAAGTCCAAGGCTGTAGCCCCTTGGGCTATGGCGCCACAAGTCAATGGTGCTATGAATTCCTGGCCTTGGCCAACAGCCAAGGCCACTCCTATACACCTACTACTCGTGTCTTGAAGACACCACACTCATGTTGGTCACGACATCCTAGTCATTCAACTCTGCTCAGACTCAACTCAACTCAACTACGCAATATCTGTGTATCACTCGAGACATCAAAACATCACACGTGGGGATAACTTTAGGGGTATTGGTCTGGCGGTCTACGGCAGTTGAAAGAAACTGATAGGGATAGTGGACAGTTACGAGAAAGTGGCGCCGAGTGGACATGATCTACACGATCCTAGCAGTTACCGAAAACAACTCATGTCATCCACTCTTCCACGACTTCCACCTTCTCTATCGAGAGATCAGGGTGAGTTCAAAACTATAAATAGAGGCCTCCTCTATCTTCCAAGGCAGGACATCTTTCCAGAAACAACCAGATATTTAGAACCTGAATAAACCAGAGCCTCAAAAGTAAACACACCTGAGCAACCCAACACACTTCTAGCCTTGGAGATTTCCAGTCATCTTCACGACGGGAATCTTGAACTCTTACACCCAAAACACATCCTCAACCTGATCTCAAGTTTCCTCGCTGTTTCCCTCCTTAGATCAACCTCTATCCTCTCTGTGACCGAAGCAAGACGTGATCGACCATTGACTTGGTTTAGGCTCGTCTTGTTCGACTTTGATCTCGAACACTACGAAAGTACCCAGAGACGGTGCATTGTTTTTCCAGGTAAAAACAGTTGGCGACCCCAGTGGGAGATCATTCTCTCGGTTCCAAAAAACTTTCTCAAAATGGTTGAACTTAGGTCGGGATCAGACACCAAAAACCCCAACTCTTCAACTGACGGTGTTGTAGCCTCTAACACAGCACCTACCAACCCACCTGCATCCGGCACTACGTCACATGTTACCCAAGATGTTCCCCCTTCAACACCTATCATCTCGGCTATCCCCATCACCCCAGTGACTTCTAATGCTCCAACCCACGCCTCTGGCAAGAACCCTTCCTCCACAGCTAAGGTCAACGCTACCGCCGAGAAAGGAAAATGAGTATCGGGAGCATTAACCATGGATGAGTTAGCCAGACGACAAGACGTCCTCGCAGAAAGTCAAGACAAGATGTTCGACACTCAGCTAGGAATCCTGGATTGTCTCAAAACTCTAACCTCGAAGCTGTCAAGTTCACCAGTCAAGGAGACCCCTGAAGCTGCTACTACAGGTGCCCGCTCGACTGTTATCCACATCCGAGATGACGAAGCGCCTTCTCTCCCAGAAGAATCTCGCCAAAGAGGAGGACAACCATCCCGCTATGTCATGGCAAACGACTTGGAAAAGCTGCTACGAAATCGAGAAAGAGAGATGGCGCTACTTATCCACCAATACCGGCCACCGTACCCGCACGAAGTACAGAGGATTGCCCTACCCAAAGGATATGTATCGCCCATGTTCTCCTTGTATGACGGAACTGGGAATGCACGTGAACACATCTCGCGATTTCTGGAGTCCCTGGGGGAACACGAGTACAACCATGTCTTGAGACTCAAAGAATTCTCGAAGTCTCTCACTGGAAGAGCCTATACCTGGTACAATAATCTTGCTCCGAACAGTATTGGGACCTGGGGCGAGATGGTGAGTGCGTTCTACCGCAAGTACTTCTTCGTGTCTGAGCAGATAACACTATCTGATCTCGGCAGAATGTTCCAGAGACCTAGCGAGCACCCGAACGACTACGTCAAGAGATTCAGAATCCAAGCCCTTGACTGCCACGACCCGAACGTCACAGAACAGCAGTTGGTGGAACTCTGCATCAACGGAATGATTCCCGTATACCGAGCCTTCTTGGAGAACCTCCGCTTTCAGACCTTCTCTGAACTCCATGAAGCTGCGAAGAGGTCCGCCACCACTGCACCCGCCCTGTTAGAAAGTATTAAACCCCTTAGAAGCGAAGAAACCCGTGTCACTCGCGGCGATAGGAGGCTAATCAACAGGCAGTACAACAACAACCTGCCATCTATGGGCGTCGTTAGCGAAGGAGGGAAGATGAAAGGCCTTGTCACGGAAGTGACGCATCCAAAACGTACTAATTCAGCTCCAGGGACCCCGAACAAGAACATGAACCAAGGAGGGCCGCAACAACCGGAGATGCAGAGGCAAAAAGCCAGACCAGAGATACCTGACTACCCATTTCCCATGGAGGAGGTACTAGAGTTGCTAGACACTTGGATCCAGGACGGAGCAATCGAACTCCCTCCGATACGACAACCTCCTACAGCCGAAGAGGTAGCAAGCCCAAGGTACTGTCGCTATCACCGAGTCACTACTCACCCTACCAGGGACTGCTTTACCCTTAAGCGAATTTTCCAAGCCATGGTGGAGTCCGGGGAATTACACCTAGGAAACGAAGGAGTATACCAAGATCCTCTACCAGTTCGAGCATTCACCCTCCCTGAGGAACCGGTGAACAAGAGAGTGGAGGAAATAATGTACCAACTATGCGAGACTCTTTGTCTCTCGAAACCACAGCGGAAAGACATGTTCGCAGCACTCAACATGGTAGTATCGGGAAATCGCCTACCTTTCAAAGAAGTCGATGAACAGACAATGTCCAAGCGGGGGAAGCCAACAGAAGGACAAGGCTGGGGACTCCTCACAACCGCCCGCCTCTCTCATGCTGAATTCCCGAAGACACTCATCGACCCGGGATCCCCATTGAACATCATCTCAGCCAAGACTCTCAGAGCCGCTAACATCCCTCGCAGCAGAGCCATCCATGCCCCTGCCATCATCAAAGGTCCTGACGTGGTCGAAGTACGCACTTACGGGTGGATCGACCTTCCCGTCAAAATCGCCACAATCCCAACCATAGCGGAGTTTCACATTGTTAAGGGAGTCGTCGAGAGCGACATGGTGCTGGGACGCCCATGGATTTACAACAACCAGGAGACACTTCCTCTGGAGTTCATGGAGCGGTTTGTGCAAAAGAGCAGCATCCCAGACGCAGTAGTCACGCCTGCAGAACCCAAGGGAGTCAATGAGGACCCCCTTGACCAAGAAGGTACTTCGTCCACCCCTCTTTTATATGATAGCCCACATTCACCGAGTTACTGGGGACTCACCATGAGGAGAGCCGTTCGAGGGGAAAACCCTGGAAAACCCACAGTAGACGTCGGCACAACTATAAAAATCTTCATCAAAGCCCTTCAGGAATCCGTAATTGTACGTGACAAGCCGTACAACGTTAAGATCCGAGGAGAAGGCGAACTCATCCCCTACGACATACCGCCCGAAGTCTTAGAGACCATCCCAGACTTCAAAGAATATGTAGAATTGTTCAACCTCAAACAAGAGGTGGGGGAGAGCGCAGTTGCATATGTGGAAAGGTTTTGCAAGAAGGCGAAGGAGCTTCTGCCTAACCATGATTCACTCCACGCCACATTGGCCGTGGGATTAAACTCGGTTTAGCAAGGTTTCACCAAAAACCTAAAGAAGGATGACACTAAGCCTCATGTTTATTGTATTTGCATTCCTCCAAAGCAGCGCATCATGGCATGCAGTAGATAGGATTTCCATTTTAGAAAATTTAATTAAGAAAAGTATTTCATTTCAATATCTCTTAGAAAACACAATCCTATCCAATCAATAGAAAATACCTACAACCTATTCAACGTTCAAAAGACAAGAAACCATGTACTTAAACGAAAAAAAAAAAAAAAACCCACTAGTCGAGAATATCATTCAAGACCCCACTAGGTCCACCTTTGCAAGATAGCCTTAGCCGCTCCAGCTCCCTTTCCTCCCTCTGCAACTCAACCTTCAACTCCGCCAACTTCTTCTCCTTCTCCCGGAGAACCTCCTGAGACCCCTGAGCCTTGGCCCTTTCAAACCTGTCACGCAGCCAAGCCACATTGAAATCTTAGACTCAGCTGCAGCTATAGAATCCTCTCAATCTTGGACATCAAGTGGATCCGCGGAGCCAATGGATTGGGCCATCATCTCAGTCACCCTCGACAACAGAGTACCGACTATCGACTCAGAAAGTAGCCGCTTCTCCCCGTTACGAGCAATGTGGCCGAATTTCCTCCAAATCCGGTCATACAATGTCTGATACTCATTCAACACCAGAAAGTTGCCTACCAAGGCGTAGCCATGACGAACTTTGCCTACGATGGAAGGGAAAGAAACTCCGCCGCCAGGATAGGTAGGCTCCTGGTTCACACCTCCATCAGATGTCTTCTCAGTTGAAAAGATAGCCACCTCCACTCCAGCTGAAACAACTTTGCTAACAACCTTTGGAGGAGCGACGTCCACACCGCCACCGGGTGATTGCCTCAGAGGGAAAACCGCTCCTGAATCCTCCGGAACGACTTCGCCAACAACCCCGGGAACAGTTGTCCCCACGTCGTCACTCAAGCTTTCCCCACTCTTTAGTGTTCCCGCGATCTCCGAGACAGTAGCAGCCTCACCGCGACCCTCATTCTCCTGCTCCTACGGACTCAAGACCTCGAATGGTTAGTCGACTACTCACTAATGGCGCAGAGACAAAACCAAAAGGAGAAGCAGGGCCGACAAAGACGTAAAGAAGCAATAGGCCTTACCTGAGAAAACTCACGACCATCAGCCTGGAGGGAAGAAACACGAGGACCAACACCAATAGACTCCCCTGCCTCATCTCTCGTATCGACGACAACAGCTGGGGACTCTGTGGCATCTTCACACTCCTTCGATGCTGAACCTTGCAAAGTCGGTAAAAGAGGATCAACCAGAGGGGACACATCTATATAGAACGAGAAACCCCACCAGAACGCGAATGGCTCACCTGAGATGGAGAGGGACATGAATTCATCGCTGAGGAAGGACCAACGAAGCGGCCCTTAGGTAACCCCATCCTATTACACTTCATTTTCTTCTTAGGTTGAACGACTGGAGGAGGTGCCATCTGTCACCAGAGGAGATAATCTCGATTAATCTAGGCAAGGTAAACGAAAACGCATGCATGAACAGTTGCACCTTCTCAGTTGTTTCTTGTACCATGTCAGGTCCAAATATACTTCTTTCTCCAATCTCAGTCCAACAAACTGGTGATCTACATGGTCTCCCATACAGTGCTTCATATGGTGCCATTCCTATGCTAGCTTGATGACTGTTGTTGTATGCAAACTCTACTAATGGTAAGTGTTCACTCCAACTCCCCTTGAAGTCCAGTGCGCATGCTCTCAGCATGTCTTCCACAATCTGAATCACTCTTTCTGATTGTCCATCCGTCTGAGGATGATATGCAGTACTAAGTGATAGTTTGGTTCCCAAAGCCTTCTGTAAGCTTTGCCAAAATTGTGATGTAAAACGAGAATCTCTGTCAGATACAATGGATACTGGAGTTCTATGTAACCTGATAATCTCATGTATGTACAATTGACTCAATGTAGTCAATGTATCCTTCTTCTTGATAGCTAGGAAATGTGCAGACTTGGTTAGTCTATCCACAATAACCCATATGGTATCCTTACCATGAACTGTTCTAGGTAAACCCATAACAAAGTCCATAGTGATATGATCCCATTTCCATTCTGAAATTGGTAAGGGTTGAAGTAATCCTCCTGTCTTCTGATGATCAATCTTTACTTGTTGACAAGTGAGACATCTTGACACAAATAGAGCTACATCCTTCTTCATTCCCTTCCACCAATACTGTCTCTTCATATCATGGTACATCTTTGATCCTCCTGGATGTACTGTAAACTTTGATTTATGAGCTTCTTCTAATACTTTCATTCTGAGTGGTAATGGCACAAACAATCTTCCCATGAATCTCAATCCACTTGCAGAATTGCTCCATCCATCAGGTGTTTGGCCTTCTGACAATTGCTTATGTATCCAAATCATCTCATTGTCACTCTGTTGAGCTTCCTGAATTTGTTGTTGTAGTTCTGGCACAATCATGGTGTTACATACTATTTCTTCAGCATGTATATCAGTTTCTTCTATCTCTCTATGCAAATCCCATGCATGCATAGCCATGCTTGCCACCATTGCTCTTGACTTCCTGCTCAATGCATCTGCAACCACATTAGCTTTTCCTGGGTGATAATGAAATGTGTAGGTGTAATCCTTGAGAAATTCCATCCACCTTCTCTGTCTCAGGTTTAAATCTCTTTGTGTAAAGATGTACTGCAGGCTCTTATGATCAGAAAATATGTCAATTTTCTCACCATAAAGATAGTGTCTCCATAACTTCAATGCAAACACTATAGCTGCTAGTTCTAAGTCATGAGTTGGGTAATTCATCTCATGTGTCTTCAACTGCCTAGAAGCATAAGCTACTACCTTACCTTCCTGCATAAGTACACATCCTAATCCCTTCAATGATGCATCTGAATAGATGACATATCCAACTCCACTTACTGGTGTGGTTAAGACTGGTGCAGTGGTCAGTCTTGTCTTCAAAATGGTGAATGACTCTTCACACTCATCACTCCAATTGAACTTAACATCCTTGCGCGTCAACCTTGTCAGTGGTGCTGCTAACTTAGAGAAATCCAAAACAAATCTTCTATAGTATCCTGCTAAGCCAAGAAAACTACGTACTTCAAACACATTCTTTGGTCTTTCCTACTTAGTTACAGCTTCAATCTTAGATGGATCCACTTTAATTCCTTCTTCCGAGACCACATGTCCTAAGAATTGTACTTCAGTGAGCCATAACTCACACTTACTCAACTTTGCATATAGCTGATGTGCTCTCAACAATGTTAATGTTGTTCTAAGATGTTCTTCATGTTCTTCTTTAGACCTTGAGTAGATAAGGATGTCATCTACAAAGACTACTACGAACTTGTCTAAGTATGGCCGAAAGATATGATGCATAAGGTCCATAAATGCTGCTGGCGCATTAGTGAGACCAAATGGCATTACTACAAACTCAAAGTGTCCATAACGTGTACGGAATGCTGTCTTTGGTATATCCGCTTCTTTGATTCTAAGTTGGTGATAGCCTGAACGTAAATCAATCTTTGAAAAGTACTGAGCACCTTTCAACTGATCAAACAGATCCTCGATCCTAGGTAAAGGGTATTTATTCTTCACCGTGACTCTATTCAACTGCCGATAATCAATACACAACCGTAATGAGTTATCCTTCTTCTTCACAAATAGAACTGGTGCACCCCATGGTGATGTGCTGCATCTAATGAATCCTTGATCCTCTAGCCCATGTAGTTGTTTGTCCAACTCCTTCAGTTCTATAGGTGCCATTCGATAGGGAGCTATAGAGATAGGTGAGACACCCGGTTGAATCTCAATAGAAAACTCTATTTCCCTTCTAGGTGGTAAACCTGGTAATTCATGTGGAAATACGTCTGCAAACTCTTCAACAATGGGAATCCCTTCAGCAGTTGGTGCTTCTCGTTCTCCTTCTAACATCTCCACATGGTACAGAAAACTCCTTGCACTTGCATGACTGATGCATCTCTCAGATAACATAAGTGGCTTCATGAAAATACGTGGTGCAGTAAAATGTACCATTTTACCTTATCTAGAACGTAACGTAACACGTTTGAGATAACAATCAAACTTAGCATGACGAGTTGATAACCAATCCATCCCTAGGATTATGTCATAACCTGCCATGTTCATGACGACCAAATCAACTAAGAACTCATGTTTAGCTATACGCACTAAACATGATCTAGCCACATTGTTGACTTGTGTGCTACCTCCTACTGCATTAGCTACACCAAAACTCTCGGTGAGTTTCTCGGTTTTCAAACCTAATGATGATACAAAGGATGATGCAATGAATGAATGCGTAGCACCAGTATCAAACAAAATCTTAGCCCAAGTGTTAAAAACTAGGAATATACCTTCAACAACTGCGTTGTCTGCATCTTGAGTTACTTGCACAGTGTTGAATTCCTTAGGCTGTTGATTATTCTGCATCCTTGTTTGATTTGGTGGTGCATTCCTCTGAGTGTTGTTCTGTTGCTGCTGAGGCACAAATGGTTGTTGTTGTTTATTAGTAAGCTCAGGGCAAAACCTCTTGAAATGGCCGGGTTGCTTACACTCAAAGCACACTGGTCCAGCTGACCCTCCTTGTGCATTAGCCACAGTGTCTCTCCTCTGAGTGGTGGTGTTATTTCTCTGATATGGTGTGTTGTTCCTCCTGTTATTGTTGTTGTTGCGATTGTTGTTCCTCTCACCTTGATGGCGTTCTCGAATCCTACTTGCTTCTTCCAAGTGTCTCTCAACAATCATTGCTCTTTCCACAACCTCAGCATAAGTGTCAATCCTTAACACTGATATCCTACTCTTGATAGCTGGTCTCAATCCTTCTTTTAACTTAAAAGCTTTCATCCTCTCATCTGCAATCATAAAGAGTGCAAATCGAGAGAGCTCCTCAAACTTAGCTTGGTATTGTGCTACAGTCATATTCCTCTGAGTTAGCTGCATGAACTCAATCATACGTTGATTTCTTGCATCTTGAGGGAAGTACTTGTTCAAGAATGCAAGTCTAAACTCTTGCCATGTGAATACTCCGTTATTTCTAGAGCGGCGAGTCAAATCCCACCAACGTGTAGCCTCCCCTTCCAGCATGCAAAGATCTTCTCAATCTTGTGCATCCACTCTTCAGCAACCAATGGATCAGGGTGGCCCTTGAAAGGTTCAGGCCTCTGTCCTAAGAATTTCTTCACCAGTTCAGCTTGGTGATTCACAGGTGGTGGTGGAGGTGCGTTCTGGTTAGCAGTCATGGCTTGTGCAACAACATTCAAAGCTTGCACTACTGCCGCCAAGTTCACATTATTGTTGTCATTACGTCGATTCATCTTCTACGGATCATGAAAACACGATGACTCATGTGAGAAAAACAGTCATATGCACACAAACATGCAATCATGCTCAATCATCATCCAATGCTCATGTCATATGAGCTCAAACACACATAAGTACACTATCAGTCTAACTGCTAGTCTGCCAAGGCATCAAACTAGCTCTGATACCAACCTGTAACACCCGCACTCCTGACACAGACCCACACCCGAGTCCATGGCAGACTGCGGCATGTTAACCCCCCTAAGCCAGAGCCCAAATACAGCCATTCAAGCTCAAGCTTAGGCTACTACTATACACCACACCCACTAGACTGGCAAGCATGCCCTAGTACACGGAGTCATATCAACAGCGGAATCACATTACATTAACACGGTTCATAGAGGTCTAGGGGTGATACTTCATGGTTCATACATGTTACTACTACATCAGGGTATTATGATGGATACCTCACATCAGTCGAGGTGAACTGATACCTGAGATACTCATACAT
>JAJJMA010107646.1:0-10371 GCA_023529015.1 Papaver nudicaule | reverse complement strand
TGCCTCTTTCATTTCCAAGATCTTCGATCGCCGGGGATGAAATTTTTTCCTTCGCCGAAAATGCCGCGCCCACGTTCTCCACTTCTGCTTCAGTTACGCCGCATGCTCTCCACTAAATTTCCGTTATACCACGTGTTTCTCTCTCAGCCTTCGTTACGCCACGTGTCCTTCATGCAGCCATCTGCACTTTATGACTGGTAACCGTTGATACCCGCGATCTCCGCCACTTCTCCACGCTTTGTAACCGCTGATTGGCAGTTACACTTTTTCTTCCTATAAATACTGGTGGACTTTCTCGCCCTAACCCTTTACCTTCTTCTTCTTCACTCGAGTAGAAATTTCCTTTCAGAGCTTCTCAAACCCTAAATCCTTCCCTGCTGCTGCTGCTACTGTATTTCTTCAAGGATTCCTCCATTTTATCACAAGCTTCTTATCATCTCTCTGCCTTCATTTTCCTTCCTTTTACCGGATTAGACCTGTGCTTTGATCTCCTTTAACCGCTGCTTAGCCGGATTTGTTCATCTTTTCCGGTCACTTCGATTTTTCCGGTAAGCCGTTATCTCGCCTGAGTCTTTATTCAGATATCTCTTCTGTGTTCATGGCTTCTACTACCCAAACTTCTTCTAGTTCTGCAACTCCCAAAACTCAAGTCTCCACTTCGCCAGTCAATGAGGATGAATCTCCCTCTTCTCCCGTCGCTACTAAGGCTCTTACACGCCCGTCTTGGAAAAAATGGTCAGAGTATTGCGCTTTTGACAAAGTGTTCATTGCTCCTTTAACATTGACGCCCCTAAAGAAGGTGACAAAGGCTTCTACCCCTACTACTCTAGAAGATCTTCGAACGCCGGACCAACATGGCGAGTGTGCTGTGACTGCTTATGGCACACTCAAGGCTGGGAAGGCGGATCTATTTCCTTTATACGATCCCGCCGATACGTTCATGTGTGATTTATTTCTAGCGATCAAGAAAAGTCCCTTCCAACTCACGGCGAATGCAATTTGCATCTTAGTAGAATGGAAGCTCCGCCGCAGCAACAAGACTAACTACCTGGATTTGTTGAGGAGGGTAGGTTTTCTCCCGAGGAGTATACCGTTGAGAATTTTTTAAAGCAATATGATGTTCTTCCTTCCTCAGTAAAAGGTGAGCCCTGGGCTTACCGCTTTGTTACCAAGAAAAGGTTTGCAAAGAAACCAGCGGAAGTCATGCTTGGTGTTGTAGACGCCAAGGAGGTTACTGGTACTACCACGGCGAGAAAGAGTTCTGAGACTGGCTGGACCAACATACCTTGCACGCTGGAAGGTCCTTGGTTGCTAGGGTGGTGTGATGCTGATAGGACGATCAAGCGACTAGATTTCCTTGAGGAACACAAGCGCTTCAAAAATCATGACTTTACCCATTTGGATTGGGCGGAAGAAGAACAATATCTAGACGCCGATAGAAAGATACAAATAGACTCCCAGGGTAACTGGCTAGTGTTGTCTGCTGTTGCCAAAAAGTCTGCCAAAAGGAAATCCTCCTCTCAGGTAATAAATAATTTACTTTCAGTAAATATATATCTATATTCCTCTCGATATTTTCTCGCGGGTTTCGAGAAAGGCATAGCTGAAGATCTAGGAACAAGCATACTAAGTTTCTTATTTTAAAAATATATCGCATATATTTTTAAAATATATATCTATATTTGCCTCTGCTTGTTTCAAGATCTGATGGGTGTGCCGCTTATTCGCAGAGTACTCCCGCCCTGACTCCTGAGGAAGAACTCCGCCAGACGCTGAAAAAGATCAAATCAGATGTCGTCGCCGAAGGCTCTCAAGGCGAGGCCTCTGCTAACAAAGGAGACACTATGCCTCCGCCGTCCGGCACTGTGCTGCCTCAGCCAAGTTCGCATCGTACTCGGCGTTCAACTTCTGCTTCCATTACTCCTTCTTCTAAGAAATCTTCCACCAACTTAAAGGATAAGACCCCTGTTACCCAAGATTTAGCAACTATCTCTGAAGAGAA
The DNA here is from genome assembly GCA_023529015.1 of Papaver nudicaule. NCBI lineage: Eukaryota > Viridiplantae > Streptophyta > Magnoliopsida > Ranunculales > Papaveraceae > Papaver > Papaver nudicaule. The sequence goes on along the minus strand of JAJJMA010107646.1, from coordinate 8,369 downwards.
GGACGGCGATACAGTGATGACTGACGCCGAACCTGTGAAAGGATCTTCGAAAACTCCTCCTGGGCAAGAACCTGTCGTTCCTCCTGTTAAGTCTGGCAATGAGGTTTTCATTCCTCAACCATTCCTTACCACTAGGGATGTTTTTACTGGTCCCTCCGGTAGTTCTAGCTCTCCTGTCGCCGCTCTTACAGATCTTCATAGAATGCCTTTTGGCGACAGAGATCCTGGGCTCCCAAGAAGGAGTGATACTGGCATGATAGTAAATAGGCTCGCCGACTCTTTCTCCCGACTGCTTTCTTTGGAAGAAGAGAAGAACAACCCAAATTCCCTTTACTATGAAGCTATGTTGAAGTATTCTACAACTGGCTTGGCCCATTCTTCAAATTTATCCTCCGTGGCCCACGGGTTGACTCCCCAGGAACATTTTTTCATGGCCGCCGCGGTAACTATTCGTTCCGATATGTTCTTTTATTTAGTTATTATGTCTGACTTTCCTGATTTCTCCTTTCGCTTCTGCCTCAGGGATTTCAACATTGTTTGAGTCTTATCGATACTTTTGACGCACAAAGCGATAGGGTGAATTTCCTGTCTCGTGAAAACGAGGATCTCGAGCGCCAGTTGAAGGAAAAAGAGGCAGAAGCGACAAAGTGGCTCAATGCTAGCATCAAAGAATCCAATGAGCGTGATGAACTTCAAGGTACTTTTCTCTTTTAACTTGTAGACTGAAATTTCTTTACATTCTAGTCTTTCGCCGAATCCCTTAGATCTTGCCCCTTCTAAGGTTGCCGTCAGCATTCTGACACACGACTGAAGCGAGCTGAAACCGAGATAGATAACTTGGCGAAGGCTAATGCTAAGAAGTGCGATATGCTGTACGGCCAGGCTAAGACTATTGAGTGGTACCGCCGAGAGTTAAATTATGTTAACGAATTAAATGTTAACCTTGATAATCTTGTCAAAGTTTCTCAAGCCGATCTAAAGTGGATGGAAAGCGAACGAGATAATGCCCGCCGACTAGATGAACTTAATAACAAACGGAAAGAGGCCGCCATTGTGGACCATATGAGAGCGAGCTCTTTGCGTTTAGATGAGAAGGCGAGAGCTGATAAGCTTGCCTCTCGCCTTAATACTGTCATTTCTGAGAGAGATTTCGCCGAACAGGAAATGCAAAGGTGGAAAGATTTCTGTAAGATTCATGGCGATCGCGCCAGAGAACTTGACAATCAGCTAAAAGCCCAACTGCAGCAGGTGGCCACTGTATCCGGTTCTTCTGTTAACGCTAAATTTGAATCCCATCTACAACTCCTTGTAGAAGCCCAAACTGGTGCTTGTAGGCACGTGAGCGAGTTGGAAGGTAGATTTCTAGGATATTTCTCCGCCTGATTCTTCATATTGCCTCGGTTTCTGACTCCTATGTTTTATTTTTCCAGGGCGAGTCAAACAGTTGGAAGAAGAATTGAAGAAGCAGCATAAAACTGTTGAGGACCACAAGCTTTGTACCGACACTATCTCTGAATTGGCTGGGAAACTCACCCATCACCATGGTTGTGAAGAAAGGCTGCAACAGGCTGTGGAGGCTCACCGCCAATGTCCCAACCAGATTGTTGAACTGAACCTTCAACTTCAAGACCACAAGAAATGCCAAACCAGTATCGAAGGCCTTGAAAGTAAGGTGAAGTACTTGGGTAAAATCCAGAGCGGACTTCAAGCTGATTTGAGCCGGGCTCAAAAAGATCTCCAAGCGAAAGACGCCAAACACAAGCAGCAATTACTCCTGATGGACTTCATCGCCGTTCAAGAATATGTTAATAGGGAATTTCCCAAGATGAAACTTGAGATTCCTGCTGAATATGTTCTTACTCCTAAGGCTTCCGCCGTGAAGGAGGTGGTGGATTGTGATGACGGCGAGGGATCAGGATCCAGCGGCGAGGAAGATGTTGAGGAAGAAGAAGATGTGGTTCATGAGGAAGAAGAGGAGGAAGAAGAAGAGGCGGAAGAAGATGATGACAAGGGGCAAGGTGAAAACACAAGCAGTGGCCAGCCTGAGGGTGGAGAGAGGACTCGTGACGGAGAGAACCAGACTGCCCCATGAACCTAAAAGAGAACCGACGACTTTTCTTTATACCTTCCTTTTACGCCTCTGCAATCTCTTGTTTTTGTAAAGAACGATCTTCTTTTTGTTTTTGTTTTTTTTTTTTGTTATGTCAGAAAGGATTTTTGTTCCTTTCCTCTTTTATTGTTGTTGTGCTTGGATATTACCTTTCCTTTCTGCAATGAACAGTTTTCCTTTTAAAGTATTGTTTCCTTGTCTGTCAACACCCTTTATTAGCGGGCAATTTTTTCCTTTAATCCCTTCGTCATATTTGCTTCTATCTCGTCTTCAAAGACTTAACTTGTCATTGAGTGAAGTCCTGGTCCTGTACAGCCAACAATTTCTCAGAGCGACAGGGTTAGATCCCAGCCGTAACCATTACTTGTGCCCGTCGGCGATCTAATATAAGCTGTTTGGGTTGCCCCATAAACTTTAATACACTATGGCGTCCGCCAGAGGTGATGCTATGGCGTAGACGGATTAACACACCGACGGCTCCGCCGAATGTGATGCTACAGCAAAAGGGTTCTTATTCGCCCAAACACTTACAGATCAACAAGTAACACGACTAGCCTTACAACTAAGCCTGGGTCGGACTAACTCTTACAAGTAGGTGCGTTCACTCAATGCAAGCAAGCTTTCTTCATAAGAGATCTTGGCTCTTAGTTAGTTTCATTGGTTTGGGCATTATGCCTTTAAAGATGGCGCATGGCCTTAGTACCTGATCAGGGTTTTGGTATGGCTTTTATTGCCTTGGGCATTTGTGCCTCTGTAGGTGGCTTTTATAGCCTATTGCTGAGTACTTTACCTCAGCTATTGTGCTCTTAGAGCTTTTAAATTCCAGCCATCACTGTAGTTAGATTACCCAGTGAATGAAAAATGCAAATGACTCAGTAATTTGTTAACGGGGTTCGGCGCATGATAGCAAACCTACGTCCCCGGATCTTATTCGCTGTTGTTTTACATCAGTTAATAAGATTTCTTGGGTATTATGCCCGCCCAAGACTTCGGATTTTACACTGTTTCCTTCAGGGGTAGTACTTCTTAAGGAACCTGGCGTTCCATGGATGTTCAAGTTGCACGCCATGCTCATCAATCAATACATACGCTCCTGGCCCAGCCACTCTTTTGACCACATAAGGGCCATCCCATACAGGTTCCAATTTCCTGCATCCTTCTCGCTGAGACGGGGGAATTTCTCGAAGTACCAACTCGCCGGGCAGATATTCTCTTGGAATCACCCGCTTGTTGTATTCTCTTGATAACCGTCGGTGATAATTCTCCATGTGTGTAAGGGCGATCAGCCGCTGCTCTTCTAAGTCATCCAGCTTGGCCAGAATCAAGTCTGTATTCAAATTCTTTTCCCATGCCTCATGCTTTGTAGTGGGCAAGATTACTTCAGATGGGAGTACTGCTTCAGCACCAAAAGTGAGTAGGAAGGGAGACGCTCCAGTCGCTTCTCGATCTGTGGTTCTATACGACCACAAGACATTGTGTAAATGCTCACACCATGCCTTTTTGTGCTTCTCCAGCCTTTTCTTCAATCCCATTCCAATAGTCTTATTGGTGGCTTCTGCCTGCCCATTACTCTGAGGGTACAAGTGAGTTGATTTTCCTAACTTGACGCTGTAGTGGGCGAGTAACTTTCTTATGTTGTCGCCGACTAACTCCTTTCCATTGTCTGTACATATCTCCACCGGTACGCCGAATCTACAGAATATGTTCTCCCAGATGAATGTGAATACTTCTTGTCCTGTCTTCTTCCTGATAGCCTTAGCTTCACACCACTTGGTGAAATAATCTGTCGCCACGATAATGTATTTCCGTTGTCCGGAGCCTGTAGTTAACGGTCCAATAATATCAATGCCCCACTTGGCGAAAGGCCAATGGCTGAGCACTGAATTTAGAGATGTTGTCGGCGCCTTAATTCTTCTTCCATACAGCTGGCATGGTTTGCATCGCTGAACATATTCTTTTGCATCTTTATTCATCCAAGGCCAGTAATATCCCTGCATTCTGACCTTCAAGGCTAAAGCTCTTTGGCCACTATGATTCCCGCAGTCTCCTTCATGGATTTCTTTTAGTAACTTATTGCCTTCTTTCCTTGATACACAACGCAGCAGTGGTCCAGAGAATGACCGGCGATATAGGATTCCATCTCGAAGATCATAATTCGCCGAACGGCTGATGACTTGATGAGCTAAAATCTGCTTTCCTGGTAAGGTTAAGCGGTCCAAATAATACCGTATCGGCGTTCTCCAAACTGTCTCAGCTGATTCTTCAGTGCTTGTTGCCAACACTTCTCGTTGCCTTCGTGCTGCTACCGATGGCTGCATCACTCTTTCAATAGCTATTGAAGGAACATCTGGATTTGTCATCATCGAGGAGATAAACGCCAATGCATCGGCGTGCCTGTTATCTTTTCTGCAGATGTGGCGAAACTTGATACCTGTGATCCTCTGGGCATACTCCCTAGCAAGTTTTAGGTACTTCTGTATAGATGGGTCTGCTGTCTGGTATCGTCCAGATATTTGCCGAATCACTAGCTGAGAGTCGCTTGTCAATCTGACATTGCTGATACGCATTTCAATGAGTATTCGCATGGCATGAATAACCGCTTCGTATTCTGCCTCATTGTTAGTCGCCGGGAATTCTAGCCTTAGCAAGTGTACTATCCTTGCCCCTTTCGGCGAAATTAGGACAACCCCTATTCCATTTCCTTCTTTATTTGATGAGCCGTCTACGTAAACCTCCCATCCGTCAGGACCGCACTTCAATAAATCTGGCACTTCATGTTCTTGTTCATCCAAAGAGGATGAGATTTCTTCTATCTCTTCTTCTTCATCAATTGGGAAGTCGGCGAGGAAGTCCGCAATAACTTGTGACCGCTGAGCCGTACGTATTTCATATTGGACGCCGAATTGCTCAATCTGCTGATTCCACTTGGCGATACGTCCCACCCGCTGAGAGCTGTGCAAGATAGACTCTATGGGAGTTTTAGTGAGAACTACAATGGGATGAGCGTGAAAGTATGGACGTAGTCGCTGAGATGCAAAGACCAACGCCAAGATCAATTGCTCTATTTTAGTGTAATTGTTTTCTGCCCCTTGCAGCGTTCTGCTGATATAATATATAGGTGTTTCCCCACCTTTGGTTCTTACAAGTACTGCACTTATGGCAAAAGATGTTGCAGCGAGATATACTCTGAGTTCTTCGCCGTGTTCAGGTGGTTGAATTGCTGGGAGAGTGGCGAGATACTTTTTAATGCCCTGAAAGGCAGCTTCATGTGCCTCAGTCCATTCGAACTTTTCTTTTTTTTTCAATGTCTGGAAAAATAGTTTGCATTTATCGGAGAACCTTGATATGAATCTGTTAAGAGACGCCAAAGTCCCATTGAGCCGCATAACATCTTTTACTGTTACCGGCGAAGGCATTTCTATAATTGCCTTAATCTTAGCTTGGTCAGCTTCCACTCCTTTCTTCGTGACGACATATCCTAAGAACTTTCCTGAAGTTACGCCAAAAACGCATTTCGCCGGGTTAATCTTTAACTTAGTAACACGCATATGGTTGAATATTTCTCTGAGGTCTTCCACGTGAGTTTGCTTCTTCTTGCTCTTAACCAGCATATCGTCCACGTATACTTCCATTGTCTTCCCTATCCATCTTTCAAACATCTTCTGCGCCATTTCTTGGTAAGTAGCGCCGGCATTCTTAAGTCCAAACGGCATTCGAGTGTAGCAAAACAATCCCTTGGTGGAAAAGAAAGCTGTGTGCTTTTGATCTTCCTCCGCCAAAGGTATTTGGTTATATCCCGAATAACCATCCATAAATGACAGCAACTCGTGGCCAGATGTAGCGTCTACCGTTTGGTCAATACTTGGCAGTGGGAAACTGTTCTTTGGACAGGCTCTGTTAAGATCGCTGAAGTCGATGCAGATTCTTACTCCCTTGTTCTTCTTAGGTACTACCACCATGTTAGCTATCCATTGTGGGTATTGCACTGGCCTTATTACACCGGATGCCTTCATTTTGTCAAGTTCTGCCTCTACTGCTTCTTTGTAAGCTGGAGCCAATTTCCTTATCCTTTGCTTGAATGGTCTGATCTTTGGATCAATATCTAATTTATGACATGCTATCGCCGGGTCAATACCTGGCATCTCATTCATGCCCCAAGCAAAGACATCAACATATTCCTTGAGTAGCGCTTGTAGCTCCGCAGATTCGTCTTCATTTAGTAGAGTACCAATCTTTACCATCTTTGGATCCTGATCATCGCCAATATTAACATCCTTAGTGGGTTCCACCGCTGTAAAATGTAATTCTGGTTCTCCCATCGGTGATGGTTCCTTTAATTGCTATAAGGCCTTATCTCCAGACTTCGCTGAGTCTTCTACCGAGTTTACTGAATGCACATATGTGATTGGGTTGGCGATGAAGTCTAGAATCTCCCGCTCCTTAAGTGCTTCCTTGCCGAGCTTCTTTTTCTCTGCAATCTTTGCTTTTCGATTTTCTCGCATTTGTACATCCGCCGAATTACACGCCTTGGCCACTGCTAAATCTCCTACATACTCGGCGACTCCAAATGGTGTGGGGAATCTCAGGCGTTGATGATAAGTAGAGGTACTCCCTTCAAATTGTGGAGCCATGGTCTTCCCAGAATTGCGGCATACGGCGAGTCAACATCCACAATACAAAGAGTAGTTTTCAAGAAATAATCCTTGCAAATCTTAACTTTAAATTCAATCTCGCCTTTAGGCTTAGAAGCGATGCCATTAAACCCATAAATGTTATAGGAGGAGACTGTTGGCGAGGGTATTTTATCATCTTTCGCCCTCATCGCCTCAAAGGCAGTATTAAAGAGGATATCCACGGAACTTCCCGGGTCAATAAGCACCTTTGGTAGCCTGAATTGCTCCATCTGAATGGTAAGAACCAAGGGGTTGTTGTGATTTCTTCCCTCTGGAGGAATCTCTTCGGCGGAGAACCCGACACAGGCCTTCATCCAATCTTGCAAACGCTCTTGCTTAACGACAACACTACAAATCTCATTTCCCATTCTATCTCGCTTATGCACACGAGATAGAACATTATCATGAAATTCATCCCTGGTAATCTTTGAATGTACAATGGAAAAGCAGTCTAATTCCAACAAATCTCGCTCAACTTTTACCTCGTACACATTTGGAGTCTGAGCTGGAATGGCTTGAATTGGCTGGACCATGATAGGAGGTGGTGGTGGCAACTCTAAGAATTCCTGGAATTTCCCCAAGCGGATGAATCGATGTACTTCTTGCTGTACGCCGGTGCAGTTCTCAGTTGTATGGCCATGGAACTGATGGAATTGACAAAAGGAATTGGTATTGGTCGGCGGGGCCCTTGGGTTTCCTCTGTTATAAGGATAGCGGATGTCATCCCTACTATTTGAACTTTCAATTTGGCCAAATGCATCTGTGTAGGAGACACGCAATTTTGGTAGAGTAGCGTCTTGGAAAGGTTGGTGGTTGCCTCTGCCGAATTTTCTATTATCTCCATTATATCTTCTTTCACCATTCCCGTTTCGCCGATTATCTCTTCCTCCTCGTCCATAGTTTCCTCCTTGCTTGTCACGCCCATCATAATTTTCTCGCTTCTGCGAATTCCAATGCTGCTCGGCGGTAACTTGCTGTTGCTGCTTTCCTACCTCAGGTACTACCACCGCCGAAGAGGGATTCTGTGTCAATTTCCGCTGTTCTGCCTTCAACCACTCTTTTTTAATTTCTTCTTGGTCTTCCGGCGAAAAACTATTGATCGAGTGAATTTGTTTTGCTCTTTCCTTCTTCAAGCGGAGCTCCTCTTCTCGGATTTCCTCATAATTTATCCATTCATCCTGTATTGCCCTCAAAGTTTGCATATCCTTCGGCATCTCCCGGAATAACTTTTGATACAACGGGTCTGACGTCTCCATGCCACTAAGGAATGACCTTATCTTCTCCTTTTCTGACACTTCTGATCCTACTTCGCTACTCGCTTTCCTCCATCTTTGGATAAAATTTTTGTAAGTCTCCGAGGTTCTTCTCTTGATGTTGAATAATCTTTCCACGCCAGGCCGACTTCTGTTATTCTGAATAAAAGCACGCAAGAATTTGCATTCTAATTTCTCAAAGGACTTAATTTTTCCTTCTTCAAGCCCATCAAACCAAGCTAAGGCTTCATCTTTAAGGGTAGCGGGGAAGGCCATACACATTATGGGATCAGATCCTACCCAGGCCGCCATATCTCGCTTGTAAGCTCTCGA
>JAJJMA010107645.1:0-11850 GCA_023529015.1 Papaver nudicaule | reverse complement strand
TTGGGTCAACTAGCGGGCTTTGGGCAATTTTATATAGGGTACACACACAACTACATATCCTTGCAGTTACATTGTGAATGTTTGATAACAAAACATAGTTTGCATATTTTGTGAGGTTGCCTCTCATAGAAATATCTTATCCATTTAGTAGTACCAACAACAATTGAAGCAAGGACTCCTCTCCTCAGAGGAGAAGTCAAGTTAATATTCACACACACCTTAAACAGTCCACCAATGTCAGGAAATCAACTAGCAGGTTCAACATCAAGTGCCTTCCCCATAACTTGGTCAAGTTCTCCCACCACTTTTTGTTTCATGTGTTCTTTGAGAATCTAGAAACAATGTTATCTTAATCAAGTTCCTGATAAATAACCGAAGGATAATGATCATGAAAACCACTAGATGACCATCAATACTCCATAACCGTTCTTCAAAAAACCTTCTTCAACTGCTCCCAAATTATCAAACTTGAAAACCATAGTACATTAGGACCTACCTCTAGCACTTTCACTTCATCAACTGGAATAAACGCCCAAACAAAGGCATAATGTTTTTCCACTGTTGTGTCTAACAGTCTTCTTTCCATGATAATCTTACCAATTATGGAAAGTATCCTTCATTTGCCTAATAATCCTTCATTGACCTTTACTCTGAGTAGACAAAGATTATTGTACGAAGCTGCTAAGCGTAGTCCTAAATAATGTAGTCTAAATATAGTCTCGGATGTGACGCACCACCACGGATTTGTAAGAGATGGTAAGAATGGGTCCAATTATGTGTCCCACATAAACTTCTTTGCAAATAACCCTCGGTCTAAAATCAGAAGTGTTAAACCCACTGATTGATTTCTCTCCTTTTTATTCCTCTAACGGATCCGACAAGACGAGGTGATATGACTGAATCATTGGAATATGACGTGGCCATAATCTAAACAATGACTGCCATTGGAATACGAGCGTTTTCCATTATTGTATGGCATGAATATTAATGGGCCATGTGTTGCAGTCCCGACATAGAAAACACCCGTCAAAATTCCGCAGATAGAAAAATAAATGTTTTTCAACCTGCACAAAGAATTTTACCCCATCGAAACAAACAAAATTCAGAGAAATTTGAATTCTCTCAACTGTCACTTCCCGATTTCCATGCTTAACCATACACCAACAAAACGGAACAAAAAAAAAAATGAAAGAAAACAAAGAGAAAACGAATCAGTCCCATTACCAACAAGATTTCATTTGATTCTTCCCTGAAAAAATTAAAAAACTGTTTCAGAATCTCAAAAAAGAAGAAGAAAGGAAAAGAATGCGTGTGGTTCTGTCATAAGAATCTCTCAACTCACTCAATAAAATCAAACAAAATCAAGAAATCTTAATTACTCCATTTTTTGATTTCTTGATAGAGAGAGGAAGAAGAAGAATGCGACGAAGTTTTGATTGTGGGCCGAGATTTTGTTTAACAGAGAGACGTAGAAGTGTTTCTCTACCGTTTAGTCCTTTCATTAATGAACATCATACTTCAATTACACCTTATCAAAGACTTCCTACTCATATTTCAATCAAGCTTCAGATTATTAAATTAGATGGTTCTTCTTTTGGTAAGTTTGGTTTTGAATTTTTGTTAGGGTTTGTTTTTTTTTTTTTTTTGGATTTTTATGAATTTTGGTTGATTTTATACAGACGTTCATATCAGAAGGAATGCTACGGTTGGAGAGCTTAAACAAGCAGTGGAGGATGTTTTTACTACATTATCTATCGATAGTCAGGGTCTGATTTCCTGGTATTGTTATTTCATTCACATCTTTAGTTTATTGTTTTTTAAACAAATTATTGTGTGTGTTTTGGATTGAAAAATGAGTGAAATGTTAGACAAATTTGATTTAGGGTTCAGCATATTGAATTCAGAAGTTTTATTTTACTGAATATACATGCAGATGATTGAAGGAATTTGCAATAGAATGACAAAATTTTGAGTACTATGGTTGATTGTTTACATTGAGAGTATAGTGACTGGCCTCTATTAAGTACATTTGGCTACATTAAATGCATGCTCGATTACGTGTGTGTCATTTGTGAACCTTCAACTCGTTGTTGTGGTCTATATTTTGGATTGTTTGTTTTTTGTGTAAATTTTTGAGACTTCAATGACAAAAATTTTAATTCAGAACTTTCAATTCTAATAGAATGACAAAATTTTGAGTACTAAGGTTGATTGTTTGCATTGAGATTATAGTAACTGGCCTCCATTAGGTAAAGTGGTTCATTTGGTTACATGCATGCTCGATTATTTGGTTCATTGGTTCATTATGTGTCGTTTGTGAACCTTCAAACACCTCGTCGTCGTGGTCTATATTTTGGGTTATTTGTTTTCCGTTGAAATCTTTGAGACTTCAACTAAGTGATGATGTGGTGGATTTTTCAGGTCACATGTTTGGGGACATTTCTGCTTATCCTTTGAAAATCAGAAGTTACTGAATGACAAGGACAGTATCGAAAGCTTTTTGATAAGGGACGGTGATCAGGTTATTTCTTGTTCTTACTTTCATTTACTCTGTGTTATATACAGTGGTAATCGTAGTTTGGGATCTTTTTTGTTTTTACCATGATATGAGACAGCTGGTTAAATATGATACTTTCCAATTTAGGAATATTATTTACTTCAGAAATGAAGTTAACTAACCTATGATGCAGTATATAAATGATCTCTTCACCAACAACCATGACATTGTGAATTTTGTTTTTACTATTTTTCTGAACTAGCCTACCCCAACTTGTTTGGGACTAAAGGCTTGTTGTTGTTGTACTATTTCTGAACTAGGCAAAGGTTAGCATATTGCCACGATTTCAGATCTTTATGAACAATGTTTTACAGCAATGCAATTAAGATCAACGGAGTACACTCCCCTATGATAATACGGTATTTTATGGCAGCCATGGATCATTGTTGGCAGATTTCTCCCCTCCTAGGAATGTTTTACCTCTGTTCTGATAATCAACTTTTGAACACCCAGTTTAGAGATGAAAATGTCAACATTCATCCATCAGATTTGGATTGCCAGATTCTGTGACCGTACCCATAAAAATAATAAATTATATTATGTTTTAGATATTATTGAGGCTATCTTAAGGATATAAAAGGATATACTTCAGCTGAAACTCTGGCATCCAAGTGAGGAAGCATTTTTGGCTTCCTTATACATGCAGTGGGACAAAAAAAATTGTGCTTCAAATTGAGGATAATTTTGTTGTATGTTCATAGAGTTTTACATTCTTCCACTAGTTCCCTATGGTCCATCTAGAGTTTAGTTTGATAGAATGGAGTCAATTAGGTTTTACTGTTGAAACAAAGGTTTTAAACTTTGGAAATATTGTTGGAAGGAAGAAGTGCGTCCTGGTGTTGTCGTTTTATAAAGTTTTCAATAATGGACACTGATTCGCCCCTCAGTGTACAGAAGAGTAGTGTATAGCCATTCTTGAGATATTTTTGAAATTGCAAATGAACAATCTCATTTTTGTTGGTACTATAAGCTGGTTAAGAAAAACTGCTTCAGGGTGTAAACTGCTTTATTTTCTACACGACTCTGCTGGAGAGTATCAATTGTCATTCCATTTCCATTGGGAATAAATTCCTGTTCAGAAGAAGAATTGGCGAGCCTCTTACACGTGACACACTATTAGTTTTCCATGTCTGTAAATGTTTCATCATTGTGATGTTTCCGTTGACATTAAATGCAGTATTCTCAACCTATGCTACTATCTTGTTGTTTTCCTGTTATCCAACTTAAGATTTCATGGATGACTTCAATTTTCTTATCTCCTGTTAATTTTTTAATCTGTCTGTACAGCTTCATTTTCTTCGGCATCTGTCTACAAATTTTAACCGCATACAGCAATCGAAAAGTCTGAGTGCTTCTAGCAAGAAAAGCATTAGGTAAGGAGTCTGCGCAACTTCACTTTCTGAGCGTCTCAATTAAGCAGACTTCTGAGTAGAAGTATTCAGATGAAAATTAGTTATTAGTCTTACTTCGTCCAGATGATCATGTCACCACATTCCCCATTTCTGGACTAAGTTTTATTTGTTTTCATCTTACCAGCAGCAGGTCGACATTTTCAGAACCAGATATCTTTGAAGAAGAGACTGGTTGGGTTGATGTTAACAGTGATGCTGCTGAGGTGATTGATAAGGATTACATTATCGAAGATAATAAAGATACAGATGTTATTAAGCAGCCCTCAGAGTTCAAACTGTCTAATTTCTTCAAGGGTTGGCTCCCGAACTCTAGATCTTGCTTTGCAGGAAATAATCGTTCACGTAACAGAGATCGGTATTCAAGAGTCTCAAAGAAATTCTCAAGTATGCAGCCTAGAATCCCACGTACACGCGTTTAACTAGATGTTGGAAATTATGATCATTACATGTACTTGTGAGTTGCATGTTGCTGTGTTCCTCAGCTCATACTCGCATCGGTATAGTTAAACATCGACATGAGTTTTTTTCCTCCCTTCTCTCACGGTGTTTCAACTGGCGCTCTTTCTACAAGATTGATACATGGAGAAGAATCCGCAGAAGTACTTGGCTTACTTGACGTGTTTCATCTGGTGTAGATAGATAGCTTATAATTTATGGATGTATCTGATGATCTTGTAAGAGTTTTTCTTTTTAAAAATAGAGAAATGAAGAAACGGCAAAGGATGTCATGGCATCCTACTTTCAGTAGATTTTTGTTCAGTTGAAATGTTTTTCAAGTGCTTTTGCCAATTTCAAACAATTTGTGCCACTGCTACTGATACTACCCAGAAATGTAGGTTTCTAATAAGAATCACGAACAAGGCTATGCACGTAGCATTCTCCATAATACACGCAGAGACTGAAAATTCAGAATGAGTAAAGTTTTAAGTTACACCTTCTATGAGCAAATTCCTCATAAATTGAACTACTTTCTGGTCTATGATACAGAAGTTCTACCTTGAATTACGATTACATTTGGTATCGCGAGCATCTTTACATTGCGTTTGCTACCACAAGCTACATTATTTACTAGTCTTTGTTTAACAACACGTTCCAAAACAACACCAAAGTACAATGTACTATCATTTAGGGGTTACCATGTGTTGAAGAAGATGGTTGCGACTGGTGTAAAGGACTCACTCCATCTCTATACAGCTCCTTCAATGTCTTCATTGCCGGACTGAAATCAGAGCACAACGGAGTAACTGAAATCGCCCGAAGGTGCTGCGCATTACCATTCACCTTAGATTTAGAAAGCTTCATTTGAAACATTTTACCCTCCAGGAGTTTACCTGCAATAACAGCTACACATACCCATACAAAACAAGTAAGCAAACAAAAGCAGAACTAGTACTAAAAGACACCACTACCAGAAGGGATCAGCGGCATGTGCACTTGCCGAGCAGTACCTGCAGATGGGTTAACCATGGTGAAATTGAAGAATTCATCAGCCGAGCAACCTATGAGAACTCGAGCAACTCGATCAAACAGCACAACTACAAAAACTTCTTCGGATGATGCAATAGACACCTGCATACAATCCAATCATTCAAAATACTTATGAAATTGAAATTCTATGGACTATCTGCCTAGTAGAGAATAAAGTTGTGCTTACAAGAATGCGATAGAGGCGTTTTGAATTTGACGAGCCTGGATTGAAGAATTTGGGATCGCAGTACTTGCAGGAACTGTACTCATTTGGAAGAGTTTTCTCACAGAGAGAGCAAACCAAGTAGCAATAATCGGTGGTGTCCATTGCCACCACTGTGCAGAACAGAGACAACGGCTTCTCAGATTCCATTTTCTAGGGGAAGTCTAGATCTCCTGTTTTCCTGTTCGTAAAACTCTAGAAATGATTTTTTTTCAAAATTGAAACTCCATAGAGTGATCGAGACCGTTGATTTGTTATGGCAATAATAATCCCTAGAAATGAGTCTGGAAATCTCTGGATCACGACGATTCAGACAGGTACAACTTGGAAGTCCTAGAAAGTCGTGTAATTTCTCTCCGTGTTTTCCGGCCTCCCGGAAAATTTTCCAGCCTCCAACTACGTGACAAAACGGGGATAAAATGGTCATTAATTTTTTAAAAATGCTAATCTACCCTTGGACTGATTAACACTAATTTTTATGATTAATAATGTACTAATGATAATGATTAGCACTAATGATTTTAGTTAAATTAAATATAAATCAAAAATCTGATTTTTTGTTTTTGGGTGATAAATTTCTTGGGTTTTGGGGGAGAAGAAGGGAAAAATCTTGAGCTACACAGAAGCATTTTTGGCCTACACGATAATATGTTTCTCTGGGCCGAAAATACTATTTGAAAATGGCAGCTATGTTGCTAGTTTCGGCCTAGATAAATATTCCAACGTCTGGGCCGAAATTGTTTCGGCTTAAGATCTAAAATTCTGTCTAGGCCGAAACTCTCTCTGGGTTATCAATGAAACTCAAAGAATTCATTAAGGGTTGTTAATATGAGCCGAAAACAGTTCGGCTCATTCGTGTGGTAAAATTTCCAAGCCGAAAATGTTTCAGCTCATAACTTTAAATTCCAATATAAGCCGAAAATGTTTCGGCTCAGTCGTGTAATCATAGTATCAAGCCGAACTACCTATTCTGAAATTTCGGCCTACACAAATTTGAATTTCTCTAAGCCGAAATTGTTTCGGCTTAAGATCTAAAATTATGTCTAGGCCGAAAACTCTCTCTGGGTTATCAACTGAATCAATTTGCACAAAGCCTTTCTTGGTGAAAGTTTTAGACAAACAAGTCAGGTTGTGTAAAAAGGTTAAGCAGTAGTGGAGATATGTTCGAATTACAAATTGCAAATACATGCTTAAATGTTGGCCAAAATCATACTCCGTCCACAAAGTCACTTCTAATTACATATTGCACTCCCCATTACAATTTTGGTACAAAGAAAACTGAGGCATTTTGACGAACACTTGCTATGCAATACAAATTTTGTGTAGAAATTCAATAATAATGAGATTTACACAGTTAAGATCTGAAATCTTGAGGAAAATATAAATGTAGTAGAAATGCATACCTAGACTATTGAAAAAGAAAAAAAAAACTTTGATTTAGGTAACCAAATCACATAAGAATTCACCCACTTCATCATTCGAGTAGCTGTATGTTTCATTTTGGAAGAGGACTCGGCATCAGCTGCAGCTTTTTTCTCATATGACTTGTTTGTGATTAGGTTAGGAACAGGAAAGAGGAGGAAGAGAAAAGGAGAAGAAAGAAGAAGAAGACGAGTTGTAGAGAAGAGGAAGAGAAAAGGAGAAGAAAGAAGAAGAAGACGAGTTGCAGAGAGGAGGAAGAGAAAAGGAGAAGAAAGAAGAAGAAGACGAGTTGCAGAGGAAAGAGGAGGAAGAGAAAAGGAGAAGAAAGAAGAAGAAGACGAGTTATTTTTAGGGCAGGTTTAGTTTTATTAGGGCGGTGACAGGATTAGTAAATAAAGGTAGAGGGTACTTTAGTCAATTTGCTCCGTTTTGTCACGTAGTAGGACGCCAGAAAATTTTCCGGAAGGCCAAAAAACACGGGTTCCTTTTTTAACCATGGTTTGAAGATCTAAATATTTTTGATGTATCTTTTATCTTTCCGAAAAAAAGAATAAAGAAAACCCTTTTGTTAACCTATGACCCTACGCACAGGTTAAGAGCTCGTTAAATTAGTTAGTTATGTATTGGAAACGTATATCTCATCTTGAAAACAATAAAAGGAATTTTATTACCAACCTTTTTCAATACTCCATTAATATGTCATTTTAATTCCTATAATACCCTTTAATCTATTACTGATGGAAGAAAACAAGTTACTTGTAATGTTTCTCTCTAAGGCCCCTTCCTATGCAAGGGGGCAAATTTTGGGATTTAACTGGCCACGTGTGATTTTGCACTATGGAAAAAACGGCAAATCTAATTAAAAAATATTTTTAATGGGAGCCATTAGATTTTATTTTGTTAGAATATTAGGTGTGGAATGATGTGTAGGAGAGAGTAAGTATGAGAGATTAATGAGATATATTTAAAAATGTTAAAGTAGGAGAGATATAGTGTAAAAGTAGGGGAGATATTTTATTTGATAAGAGAGATATTTTCGGTAAGGAAAAAGATTTTCTCTCTAGAGAGAGATAATCACGGTCGAAAGTCTCTTTCTCGACCGAGCTTCACACTAGCTATCGCTAGTTAGTCCTGTTGGCCCGGCAAACAGGCAGATCTGGCGGTTTGCCTGCCCGTTTTTGGTGTTTGCCCCTTCCATAGTGGGGCAAACAAGGCAAACACTATGGTTTGCCTTGTGCATAGGAAGGGGCCTAAGACTCTAACTCACGGGCTCTCTCTCTAACTCACGACTCTCTATCTTCTCCTCATGAACAAGTCTCGAAGAAAAATAGAATGACAGCTAAACAGATTAATTTGTGATATTAGGAGGGAAAATAAATCAAATTGCGAATTAATAACTTGTGAGATTAAATTTTATAATCAACACGATTTGTTTGGGTACTCAAATCTCATCCACAATTAGTATGTTAATTATATTTTTGGTTTCCCAAATCTTTTTTATTTTCTGATATCAAAGGGAGAGTTAATAACTTGTGAGATTAAATTTTATAATCAACACGATTTTTTTTTTTTTTTGAAGTTTGGCAGAGCCGTTAACAATTTATATTGAGTTTAAGATCAGTACAAAAGAGGCTCCATGCCTTTATATCAGATCCAACAGTTGGACATCTGCCATTACAAAACACACGATGCAAGAAGACCATAAGGCCATAGCCCTGATATCACAAGAGTCACCAGCAGCACACGATCGAAGGTGACCAAAAGGTCATAGCCTTCATGTGCCATGGCCATCCACAAGAAGCCAGTTTTGTTGAAAAAAAAAACACCTCCCATAAGCCATAGAACTGCGAGAGAGTCTTCCCATCCACCATGTAGATACCACATTCAAAGCAAACTGAAAGAGCAGTAGCACACCTATGCACAAAGCAAGCACACATATGTATAACTAGACTACCAAGAAGAAACATAAGAAACATACTAGTCCACCAGTAAGGATACCCAAGAGGAACACAACCATGCTGGTGGTCAAACTGTTGGTTCCTAGCCAGAAGCCTCATTG
The DNA here is from genome assembly GCA_023529015.1 of Papaver nudicaule. Taxonomy (NCBI): domain Eukaryota; kingdom Viridiplantae; phylum Streptophyta; class Magnoliopsida; order Ranunculales; family Papaveraceae; genus Papaver; species Papaver nudicaule. The sequence continues at coordinate 2,710 of JAJJMA010107645.1, read as the reverse complement.
ATCATGCGAATGCCCTTGAGTGGGCATTCGCAGTTCTGATGTCATAACATCCGCAACATCAATCTCCTTTTGCGTAAACTCCTCATCCGGTACTGATATTCCCCAAGTTGAGTCCATAGAGCTCTTCGAATGAAGGAGTGCATCTTGATATTCTTGTTGAGAACTTTTGATAATTGGGAAAATATATGTTGGGATTGAAGGAACCAGTCCAGGGTTAATCATCCTACTCTGAAGCTGAGCACATTGTTGATCATACTCAGAAGAACAATCACCTTTCCTACGACGAATAGTTGGAACTTCATGCACTTGGGCAGGCGGGATATTAGAATGTACATCCTGTAGCTCCTGCAAATTTTTTGTTTTGTGCACCTTAGCTGGAGGTGGCATAGCTGCAAATGAGTGTGGAGGTAGTAAATCCAAATCCAAATCAAAATGAGTCTGTCGCCTGAAGAACGTCTGTGTAGGATGTAGAGAGTGTTTGTGATTAACCAAAACACAAAGTTGTCCCTGAATGAGTGAAATAGCAATATGAATTTTAGCATCATGGAGTTGGAGATATTCCGCAGCCAAATGTGCATATTCCTGCTTGAAGAGATTCAAAAGAGGCACTGGTCCTGGACGAGTAAGGTCTGTGACCGATAACGGTTGGTCTTGAACAACTGGTTTTTTACCTTTGTCCACTGAAGAAGCAAAGCCCGTATATAACATATCCCATTTAGATCCTGGGCCTTCAACATGAGCCGAGCCCAATAGAGTTAGGTTCGGGTCTGTACAATCGGTATTAGTGGGTATATAACCCGATCCAAGGTCCGCCCCAAAATTGATGTCAGAAACATTTGTCTTCATCACAGGTGGATGTTGATTTTCCACATTTTTAGCACGTGCCTCTGACGCATCTGACACGTCTGACAAATCTGAGGTTAGAGGAGTCTGAGTGCGGCTGTCAACTGCAGGATCTGTCGATGATGTCGAGCGGGTGATAGGAACCCACATTGGTTGTCGTTTTGTTGTGTGTGAAGAAGACCCACCTGAATCAAATCACTGAGGCTGAAGGAACGATCCACGTCTGGCTAAGCGGGTACATGGGCGGGAACCAGAGAAACTGCTTTCAGTTAAGTCAGATTTCTGAATTCTTCTGTCTGAAGCAGGAGGTAATGAGGATGGAGAAGTGGAATCATCCACTGATATTGGAGAAGCTTGATTTCCAGAATGAACAACATTGTTAGCCCGTCTGTTTCCAAGAGGATTATCAGCCCTCATTCGATTTCCAACCATGGCTAGTGGAAATTCTTTGTTATTGTCCATGAATTCCTTGAGAGCAGGCTTAGGGGTCAAGATACAATCAACTGATTGATGTGTGATCATACCACACTTAGTGCAGACACAATGAAGATTTTCGTATCTGTATTGAACCCATGCAGGATATCCTCCTTGGTTAATCACATGGCCAGGCCATAACGGAGTTAAGAGGCTCATCAAAATTTCTATACGTGGGCAATGTTTAGAGAAATCCAACTTTAGCACAGCACCAACTTTACGTAAGAAATTCCTAATAATGACCTCAGAATTTTGATAATCAGGAAGATTATGAATCTGTAAATAGAAAGTAGCCATTGTAAAGCACTTATCTGGGTCTGTACGATAGAACCTCCAATCCTCAACAAGAACATTATAGTAGCCAACCCTCCATGTTTTCAGATGCATGTTGCATGACCAACTTGAATGTACACGGCGTTGGCGTTCTGAGGATGTCTTGTATTACCCATGGCTTCCAAACCTTTGAAAGAAGAATATTGAAAGAAGAGAGAGCTATAGAAGGAACAGGAACTCTTATAGCAACACACTGATCATCTGGATGGTTGAAGAGATCTTCCATTTTTTTGCAGCAAGAGAAGAGACAGGGTCAAAAGAAGAGGAAGGTTTTGAAAGTATGGGTGGTTGTTTGTTTCGTAGAGGAGTAGAATAAGAGATAGATGAGATGAGGTTTGGCTTTTTATGAAAACCAAACTGTTTTGAAGTGTTGATATTAAGAGGAGTTTGTAAGATAGGAGCAGAGCGAGTATTAAATGAAGGAGAATTAGAAGAACAGGGCGGAGTGGACGAAGATTTTGGATTGCTTTTTGGCTTATTGTGTTTAGTTTTAGCTTGTAATCATGATTGCAATCTCGGATTGATTTCATAGCCAGATAACAGAGGACATGCAATCCTTTGGTATTGATGCGACAAAAGTTAATGAAGCAAATGATTGCAGAAGAAGCAAAAGTTCTGCACCTAAAGCTCTCGAGATGGCGTAAAATAAGAAGGAAAAGCACACTAAATCCAAGAACAAGGCCGCAGAAAACGTAGACAGGTAATAACTGATGTAGATTAAAGAAATCTAGGGAAGAAACAAGTTGAAAAAGAAAAAGCAGAGAAATAAAGAAGGAAAACAGAAGAAACCATAAACAAATGAGGAAGAGCAGCTGCATGAATCCCAGATTACAAGTGTAATAAGACTACGGAGGATTAGAGGACATCAACATGTTGGAAATCATGATTAAAGAGAGTGAAAAGGATGAATGAGGAGAAGAAGAACTAACTCAGTAGTGTAACTCAATAGAACGAGTCGCAGAGCAAAAAACCAACCGAGTCAAACCATTCTCTCACAAGTCTCTATTCTTTTGAATTTACTCTAATCAACTCGATTTGTTCGGGTACTCAAATCTCATCC
>JAJJMA010107640.1:0-11186 GCA_023529015.1 Papaver nudicaule | reverse complement strand
GGAAGGACTGAGACATTGATAGAATGTTACTCCATTTCGTAGTCATAACCACTCAAATTGTTCAATTAGAGTAACACCTTTTTATCTTGTCCTAGTGTGCATAACATAAGGATATCCACACACTTGCCCCCACTTCTGTTTGTTTTTTGTTCTTAATGATATCTACACGTTTTTTTAATCGATTGATTTGCCTGTACTTGTTCCAACTTAAAGAAACTGAATGTTCAACATGACTGGAGGGGGAAACTTGATGTGTGATATACTTGGATTCTATGTGAAAGCGTTATCTGGTAACCTAGTGATAATGGTGTGGAGCTTGAGTACTAAAGGACTAGCAGAGCAGAGCTAACAATTGTGATTTTAAGTGGGAAAATTTAGGAAAGATCTAGCTTGTAGTATAGTAGAAATGATACTTCTTTACTGAACATGCATAATTTTTGCACTTGAAAACATTAAAGGTTGGGTGACGATGTCCATTTTAAGAATATGATGTTTCCAAAATATGATCTTATGCTGTTTTGTCAGTCGAATGAGTATGCTTGACCTTAGTTTAGTTTTATGTGATATTAGGTATTTATTCGTTGTTTATGATGACGGTCTACTCCATTTATACTTTTCTATTATGATTGTCTCTTATTGGGTTGTTTTCTTTCTATTAATTATTATGCAATTAACAAGCGGAAATGTTTGGGTTGTGTTTAGTAGTTATATTGGTATATTTTTATACTAAGACGAATCTGTGGTGCAATGGTAGCACGACTGACTCCATGTCGGAAGATGCGTGTTCGACTCACGCTAGGTTCACTCGATAAAGATTGAAAGGACAGTTTCGGTACCAACTAAGCAAGTTGGCTTCAGCTTTTGGTGCCATCTAGGCTAGTTAGCTTTGGTGCCATCTTGCCTAGTTGGCTATATATATATACTTCTTGTGCTAGTTGGCTCCCTTGTTGGTGCCAAATCGGCTAGTTGGCTTCAGCTTCTGGTGCCATCTAGGCTAGTTGGCTCTACCTTTGGTGTCATCTTGCCTAGTTGGCTCTGTTTTTCGGTACATAAACTACTCGGCTAGTTGGCTCCCTTGTTGGTGCCAACTCGGCTAGTTGGCTTATGTTTTTGGTGCCAACTCGGCTAGTTGGCTTATGTTTTTGGTGCCAACTCGGCTAGTTGGCTTCTGCTTTTGGTGTCATCTAGGCTAATTGGCTTCATTGTAAGTGCCAACTTTCCTAGTTGGCTTAGTTTTTTGGTATATACTATTCGTGCTAGTTGGCTATCTTGTTGGTGCCAACCCGGCTAGTTGGCTCAAATGGTGCAACCTTATGGATTTTTTTTTGTTTTGTGTCAACTTGGCTAGTTGGTTCCATTGCGGTGGTGGTGGTGGTGGTGGAAATGTGGTGGCGGCGGTAGTGAATGTGGCGGTAGTGGCGGTAGTCGAATGTAGTGACGGTGGTGGTGGCGGAAAGTGGTGGTGGTGGTGGTGGAATTTGGTGGTGGTGGTGGTGCATGGTGTAATGTGGTGGTGGCGGAATGTCGTGGTGGCGGTAGTGTAATGTGTTGGTGGTGGTGGCGGTGGTGGAATGTCGTGGTGGCGGCGGTGGTGTAATGTGTTGGTGGTGGTGGTGGCGGCGGTGGTGGAATGTGGTGGTGGTGGCGGCGGTGGTGGAATGTGGTGGTGTTGGCGGTGGTGAAATGTGGTGGTGGTGGATGTATTAGTGGTAGTGTTGGTGGAGTGATAGATAGATAGGTGTAATTAGTAGAAGAAGAATTATATAGGGAGGGTAGTTAAGTAATCTTAATTTAAAAGGATAAGGTTTCTAGTAGGGAGGGATATTTGTGAAGTTGTATAAGGATATTTGTGAAGGGGTTGATTTTGAGGGGTATTTAATTAATGAAACCATTCAAGATGATGCTGTCAAATTGCCTCCTGTACGGAGAGAGCCTACGGCACAAGAAATGACTGATCCCAAGTATTGTCATTTTCATAGATTCATCAATCATCCCACCAGCGAGTGCCATCGACTCAAGCAAATCTTCAACGAAAAGATCGAGTCAGGAGAGTTGAACTTGGGGGACTGAGGGCGTGAATAAGAATCCACTCCCTCAGCATCAACCTCAACGTCAGCATCAACCCAACATTCGGAATTTCACCATCTCCGGAGAATCTGTCAAGCAAACTGCTAATTATTTACTGGAGAATTTATGCGAGCTCTTGTATTTTTCTAAAAGTCAGCGAAGAAACATTTTCGCCGCCCTCAGCTGGATTGCTACCGGCAAAGAACTACATGTACCTGAAAAACTTCAGCCAAAGCCTAACGAAGTTACACCAGAGATGATGGCAGGAGGGGAACGTGTTCCAATACCAATTATCTCTGCTCGTCTCGAAGGTACGAATTTTAAGAAAGTTCAAATTGATGCTGGTGTTATGGTTAATCTAATTCCAATCAAAACACTCCAAGCAATTGGGATTTCTCGACGGGATGGCATCTATTATCCCACAGTGACGAAAGATTCAAAAGGAAATCTCCAAGACATATATGGTCATGTTACTTTGGATCTGAAGGTAGACTCTGCTCGCACCAAGGCAAAGTTTCATGTAATCAAAGAGGATGAGGAGCACGACATGATCCTGGGGCGTCCCTGGCTCCATGGGAAGAGATTTGTGCCTACAATCTCACATGTAATCATCAAAGGCCAAGAGTTCATGTTTGACCAAGAAAGCTGCAGCGTGGGAAAGCTGGAGTACCGCGTAGGGTCTGAAACTCTGGTGATATTCAAAGAGGTATGTGAAAGTGATTTGAAATACTTTATTCAGAATTATTTAGTTCATGGAAATCCTATCCAACGTGTCCCTACACAAGGATTGGATGATTCTCCGACATGGGGACTTGATGCATCAAGTCTATCAATCCCTCTGAGGCGCCTCAGAAGGAAATCAAGGCCACTTCCAATAAGTGGATCCAGACAAAGCAACGGTCTTATAAGCGAAAGACACCTGAGATGTCATGGGTTCCTAAGGCTACTTTTCAAGAAGGAGATATGGTTATGCGACGTACTAACCGAAGAGTAACTTCTATTCCGGGGTCCACGGCAAACTGGGAGGGACCTTATGTTATATCTCAAGTCATGCCTGATGCACGATACATGATAAGTGCAATACATGAGAGGCTCTCAAACATGGTGGTCAATGGCAAATGGCTCAAGAAGATATGAAGATTCACTAGAGTTTATTTATTTCCTGTAATCACAATTCCTCCAAAATAAAAGTGCAAGCAATCTCTTGCCTTTTAACAAGTCAAAAAAAAAAAAAAGAATTCAAATTCAAAACCTATGAGTTCAAAAATAACCAATTCCTATAAACCCTTTTGTTCATAAAACCAAATAAAAGCAAAATAAAGTTCTTTTGCTCCTGAAACCTTTCAGAAACAACCATCTAATGACGATTTCGCTCCTTCATCAACTGCTTTCTTTATTAGAGCTATATCAACAGCTTTCTTCTCCGCCTTTTCAGTTAACTTACGGAGTTCCTCAGTCATGGCAGCATGATTCCTCTCTTCCTGCTTCACCAAATCATGGGTGAATTTGCCAACAGCAGCACGCCTTGTTCGAATGTATTGGGTTCTCGCCTGAAGCCACAACAAGTTGGGTTTGAAGTTTTCGAATGTAGCAATCAGCTCTTCTGCTTCACTTAGCGCCTCATTGGTCATGTCTTTTAGTGGGGTGGCATCCATCTTCGAAATCAAGTTCATAAGGTCAGCTGCAACACCTGCAAGCGTATGAAAGTGGGCACACCTTCCAGCAATAATAAGGTGACCATAGCAATTCCATATTCTCCTATATAGTGGGACGTGTCCCTCGGGGACATTAAATCCTCCCACTAATGTTTGACTAGGGAGAATTGGTTCATGGGGAGGATTATATGCCAAACCAGCATGAGGAAACTCAAGAAGAGTCCACCTAGTTGGAGCATCTACTTCAACAATGTCGATATTCTCATAGGCTTGTGTTTCATTATTGACAAGCTGAAAGAAGGTTCAAAGCAAGCAGAAGTTTAATAATATGTTTCAAGCTATATGATGAAAGCTTAACATAAAAAGATGATCGAATTTACCCCAGCAATAGGAGGATTCTCATCAGCAACATCGTCAAAATCCTTACTGAGGTTTTGACCATCACTGATCTTTTTACCAACGAAGTAGCTGTCATTCGTTTCTTCATTATCCTCAGAAGGCTGCAAGAGCAAACAAGGTGAGAATAAAATACCAAATATTTTATTTCGAATTGAAGGAGTTGATAAAAGTAACCTGGGTCACGGAGGATTTAGGCCCTGTGGGTTCTCCACTTTTATTCTGCTCTGTGATCACGTCAGCGGATTTGCATGGTGCATTCGGAGTTGATTCATCCTATATCAAATAAAGAAGAAATTTCATCAAAAAGAAGATATTACAAAGGATTCACGACGTTATTTGAAGAAGCAATTTTCTGACGTCTGAATTCTTACGAAGTACAGCGAAGGACTCAAAAAAACTGTACAAATCCGTAAGAGATGAAGAAACTTCCTTCACGAAAGTTGTTCGTATAGATGTCTCCTATCACGTGCTAAAAGGGCTTAATTTTTTAAGCAATCCACTGGCCGGAATAATTTTTCTACTGAACAGCGTACAGACTGCAACATTCCTGGACGCGGCGTCACTTTGTGGCACATGAAGTAACGAGCAAAACAACATGGAATTCGGATTTTCTTCTTTGAGGTGAAAACTACTGAAGTCCTTTTTCTAAATTGGGGTCAACCATCGAAATCCGCCATCGATGAAGATTTTATGGCCATTCTCGTGACGCGACTCGAAACAGGAAAATCTGACGGGATTTTTACTTTTCTAACAAAAGTGAAAATGAAGCAAAGAGAATGAAGTCTTACCGTTACCCAATGGCTTGAAAATGGATTGGAGACTTGGAAAAAAAACTTAGGGTTAGCTGCGGTTTTTTAGGAAGGAAAAACTAGGGTTTTTTCTCACGCAACAGTGCAAACAACACCAAAAATCCTATTCTTGATCACGTCTGTGATCATGGATGGGTTCTAAACAGCCACCAGATCGAGGTAATCAGTCTATGAATTACCTAGAAGCAACTGTAAAGAAGTTCGAGCCATCAAGAATTGATCTATCACCTTTTCCGCCACCATATGTTGACAAAGAAGGAGTTCTATGCTATACGATTCCAGTATCATCCATGGAGAAATCCCTGGATTGTTTTAAGTTTGCTTTGATTGGAAGACTTGATTTCACGAAGACTGATTGGGAACCAGCGATTACTTCTCTTGTTTCACAATGGAAGTTAACTGGCTCACACAAGTTTCTGCAGCTAAGAAGGGGTTTCTTTATTATTGTTCTATCGAATAACGAAGATAAGATTAATGTTTGGAGAAACGGACACTGGTTCGTCAATGGAAAAGAGAGACAATCTCTTAAGGTTCAGAATTGGACTCCCAATTTTGTTCATGAGAATCAAAGAATCACAAGTACTAATGTTTGGTTTCGATTTCCAGAAATTCCATTGGAATACTGTGAAGAGGAAATCCTTATGGGTTTCTGTAGAGGATTAGGGGTTCCAATAGCAGTGGATAAAAGAACCCTGAACAAGGAAGCAAGTTCGTATGCTCAGGTCCTAGTCGAAGTCGATTTTGATAAGTCAATATCGTATGATCAAATCAAACTGTCCTACAATGGGGTTGAGTTCATGCAAAGAATTGAGATGCCATTCCCTCCGCCGTTCTGTGATCACTGTAGAATCCTAGGACATATTGAGAAGGGTTGCAAGATTGTTGAGTTCGAGAATAATATGGCAGCAGCAAAATCTGTTAAAGATCCGAAGATAAGACGTGAGATGATTGAAGAGGCTAAAAGAATTCGAGCAAGTAAAACCCCAGCAAACAACAACTCGATAACTGATGAGATAAGGGAGAGAAGGAAGGCTGAAGCTGAGTTAAGATTACAGAAGGCAGAAGCCGAGAAGAAATCGAGAGAAAAGAGCTCTGTTTTGCCTACCCAAAACAGAGCATCGATGAATCAACAACCCAACCCTGATAACCAGACTCATAATCTGGAGAAGAATCAGGAAGATCCAAATAGAGGGACGGTAGAAGTACATGTAGTTTCTGCTAGCCAAACGTCGGGAGTGCAGGTGTCTGCTAATGGTGAAAACAGAGAGGGTATGAACCCTAATTTTTCTGATCAAACTCAGAAGAATCAGGAAGAACAGAGGGCTAGGGTAGAAAAGGAAAAACAAGATGCTGAAGACGAGAGATTGGCTAGGGAGTTACAACAGAGAGAATTTGAGGGTGGCAGTAGCAGACCACCAGCTGGAAATCGTGATGATGATCATGATCATCATGATCAACGTGATCACAGCAAAAACAGAGCATCGAGAAACCATGCTGGCTCTAGGAGGCTGGGACGGGGAAGAGGACGAGGAGGATATGATACTGATATCAACAATGTTGATTTCTCCAGAGTTAATATACACAGACAATCGAGAACCGTCGGTGTTAGCGAAAATCCGATTCTGACTACCAATACCTTTTCAAGGTTACGTGATGATCTTTTGGGAGCAAAAACTCACAGAGATGGCAGCAACACATCTGAGGAGGTTGAGGAGTTGGGTGATGCTGATATGCTGGCTTTTAATGATGATCAAGACTTCTCTGATGTGAATGATGAAGACAATAATGGCGGAAGGAAAGGCAAGATAAAAAATACTACGAAGGATATCGACTGGGTCATGGCTGCTCAAATGGATGTAGAACTGAATAAACAAATGTTGATTTATCAACAGAAGAGGGAGGAAGAAGAAAAGAGAAGATTAGAAGAAAAAGAAAAACAAGCTGCTGAGCTTGAAGAGGAGAACATGCGACGTCAAGTTGAGCAACAAAGGAAGACAGATGATAAAGAAGCAAGAAGGAGTGATAGATTGAAGGATACCAGAGACAAGAAAGTAGACAGTGTGGGTAATGAGGAAGAAGGAGATGATTTTGAGAGAGATAACAGGGTAAGGAATGATGAACATCAAGATAGGACGGCTACAAATACAAAGGAAGATGGAAAGAAGGACAGTGGTGGTACCGAAACTCAAACAACTACCATTCCACTAGAACCACCAATTGTGACACAACCACCAGTTAAAAAGGTGACAATGAGGAAGCCAAAGAGCAAGAAGACAGGAACAAAATAGGCTTTTAAAGTCTAGGATTAAGTTAGATGTTAGTCTTTGAATATTAGTCATGACTTCATTGTTAGGTAATTGGCCATTGGCCTTGCTTTTTATTTTTGTTTTATTTTTTAAGTATCTAGCTGGCACACTAGGCAATTGACCCCTTATGGCTAGTGTGCCATGCTACTCTTTGTTTTCCTTTTGCCTTTTTAATCTAATATATGGGACCCCTTTGATAAAAAAAAAAGGATTGGAGACTTGATTAGCACTTAAAGGAGTCACAATGGAGCTGCTACTACCTGGGGAAAGTGATGTTCCACCCAGAAGACGGTCAACACCGAAAGATACAGTTTCAGTATTGGTCTCTTGTGTTGCGACGCTAACAAACTTCTGATTAGGTGGAGTTGGCCGCACAAAAGAGTCATGAATAAGATGACAAGGTCCAGTTTGGGCTTCAGGTCCGTGATTAAGGCTTCTATGCGGAGGCGCCTGGTCCATCAACTCTATGCTCACCCTGGAACACTCACGGTTCCATGCTGCGCAGGGGACTTAATGTTGATGGTGGTTTTTGGCGAGGAGGTCACAGGAGTTATTTCGCATCAATTTCTGGCGTCCTGGCATAGCTCGAGATAAGGTATGAATTTATTTTATGATAGGGATAAGATATTTTGGTTGCCGTTAGCCATACTTTGATATCTCACGACCCTAGCCTAGTAGCATGGTCTATATCCCTAGCCTATACGTAAAAATACCTACGCATGCGCATTAGCCTAGCTCATGCTCGAGCCAAAACCCAGGCAATTCACGCCACCAACACTTGGATATACACGGCCATCCCTTGGCCTTTTTTTTGTTAAATCCCAAATTGTATTAAAAATCCAAAAATACACATCAAGTGTCACATACACAAAGGTTCAAGAAAAGAGACACTGTGTCCCAAAAACTTGAAACTAAGGAAAACGAAAATAAGTTACATTAAGGGACTCAATATATGTTAGGAAATCTGGTCTACCCTCAAAAGATTCGACCATACCCTCTATGAGCTCACTTCCCCTCTTAGCCATCGTATCTGCTGCAAAATTTGCTTCACGATAAGTGTGAACAAAAATAATCCGTGTATAGCACTGTTTGATTGCTTCCAGCCTGCCCAAATATAACCATGGAACTGTCCCATTTTGGATGGCCAAAAGTGCCCCCTTTGAGTCTGCACGTACCCTGATTTTGCCATAACCGAACTTCCTAGCCCATTCAAGTCCAAAAATAATAGCCTGCACCTCTGCTTTGTAATTCGGTGTAGACCCCAGGCCCATCGAAACAGCCCCTAATACAGTCGAACTATCATCCCTTGCGACAATACCCAACCCACCCATACCCGGATTCCCTAACGCTGATCCATCACAGCAAATCAGAATTTCTTCAGCGTCAGGCAGTTCAAAGAAACACGGAATCGGGACAGAACTCTTTACTGACCTGTGTTTCACCCTGAAAAAAGTCAGAAGCATAAGGTCTTCCACACAGTTGAACATATTACCTCTCAGCCTGATAGCAAAATTATGTACCAGTTCGAAAACTCGCAGCTTGAACCTGTGAGGAGTTAGTCTTCTCTGATTGTAAACAATAGTATTACGGTTCTTCCACAGCTCAGCACGCACCACCAAAATAGTTACAAGCCATAGATCTTTCACCATTTTACTTCTGTTTCCGATTTGAGCATAGCAGCTAGCCAAACCTGGGACTGGCAGAACATTAAAAATGTCATGAACCCACTGCTAGATTTCCTTAGCATAATCATAACTCCACAGTAAATGGTCGACTGTTTCTTCTTCCCTCTTGCACACGCAACACCAATTGACCATCTGGACTTTAAATCTGCTACTTATCACATCAATTGTCGCACACACCCCTCTTTCAATCTTCCAATTTTGTGCCGCCAAGGATGGATGCACTTCTTTATGCCATAAAAGCCTCGCAGAGCTGAAATGTTGATGCTGTCTACGTATAAAATTCCTTGCTGATGAAACGGTGAAAAGCCCTTTATCGTCAGGCATCCATACAAACCTGTCAACTCCACCAGTTGGCTTGGGAAGAAGCTCAAGACTCATACCTGCAGAAAACATAACGTTAGCAATGTTTGGTGGAATGACCCATAGGCCATCCACTAAAAGATCACTCACACGAGCCTGGAAGTATTGTTTTTGCGACTCCGGTATGTTATAGAAGTAGGCTAAGCTCTGCTGTCCACACCATGTATCAAAAAAGAGAGATGTATCTCTCCCATCCCCTATGACTGACGCAGTATTACTCTCCACAGTTTTATAAACCAAACGAACACCTGGTAGAATTGATGACTTGGTATAATAATCCACCAAAGCTCCATTCCTCTTCAAGTATTTAGCCCGTAAAAATTTCGCCCAAACCTTGTTGGAATTTCGAATACTCCACCACAATTTCATCAACAAAGCCTTGTTCATAATCTTCATTCTAGTGAGTCCTAGCCCCCCTTCACTATATGGACAACAAATCTTGTCATACGAAACAATCAAGGCTTTACTCACCAAAGAATCACCCGTCCAAATAAAATTAGCAATAGCCTTTTCACATTGACGAACAAATTTCAAAGGCCATTTATAAACAGCCATATTGTGTATAGAATAGCTTGCTATAACCGATTTAACAAGAACCACTCTATCTTGAAAGGACAAAAGCTTACCCTTCCAGCCAGCCAATTGGTTTTTGATTTTTTCAACCACATTGCATATATGGTTGTATTTAATTGCACCTGGCATGACCTTAACTCCCAAGTATCTATCAGGAAAAGATGCCAATCCCATCCCCAGATAATCAACAATGGCTCTTTTCCTGCTTGATGAACCCCCTCCATAATAAAGCTTGCTCTTTTGTCTGCTTACAGTTTGACCCGAAGCAAGACGATATCTCTCCAGTAAATCTACTAAATTCTTCAAACTTTTCTTATTACCTTTACAAAAGATCATAATATCATCCGCAAAGAATAAATGAGTTGGAGAAATACCTTTTCTGGTAACCATATGAGTCATCTTACGCTTTGTGAAGAGTTTGGTAATGTTTCTACTCAACACATCTTCAATAAGAACGAAAATCAAAGGCGACAATGGATCACCTTGCCTCAATCCTCTATCAATTGTGAAAAAACCCTCTGGACTCCCATTAACAAGAACCGAGAGTCTAGCAGAGCAGAGAATAGAGAGAATCCAAGAACACCAGGAATCAGAAAAACCATACCTTCTAAACACCTCAATGACAAAGTTCCAGCTGACAGTGTCAAACGCTTGAGTGATGTCTAGTTTTAGCCCCAGATTGCCATCTTTTCGTTTGATATCAATTTCATTCACCAATTCAGATGCCAAACTAATGTTTTCATGAATATTTCGTCCTTTCATAAAAGCAACCTGTTCATCAGAAACCAATTTATCCAAAACACCACCAAGCCTTGTGGCAAGAATCTTGGTGAATATCTTGAAGAAAAAATTACTCAAGCCAATTGGACGAAAGTCCTTAATTAGATTAGCAACTTTTACCTTTGGAAGAAGCATGATTAGACTAGAATTAACACCGTTAGGGATCTTCTTTTGTTGCCAACAAAAAAGAATAGCTGCAATTAAGTCATCCTTAATGATATCCCAACAATGTCTATAGAAAAAACCGGCAAAACCATCTGGGCCGGGAGAGCTATCAGCATCCAAATCAAAAACAGCTGTACGAATTTCATCTTCAGATGGTATTGCATCCCTTGGCCTGATTGTGGGTATCCACGGCCACCCCTTGGCCAAGCTTGGATGCCCACGCCACTCCTTGGCCTATGCCCTGCGCTTAACCCCGCCATTACCTTGGCCTATGCCCTGCGCTTAACCCCGCCATTATCTTGGCCTACAGCCCTGCGCTTAACCCCGCCATTATCTTGGCCTATTCCTTGCGCTTAACCCCGGCCATTACCTTGGCCTATAGCTCTG
>JAJJMA010107634.1:0-10045 GCA_023529015.1 Papaver nudicaule | reverse complement strand
TTGCTAAGGATGAACACTCTACAGATGACCACAAGATCTCGCTAACAACTTGGGCTATGGAGAGTTAGAAAGTATCTTCCTCTCGCTAAACCAAGTCCCAGCAATCACTTTTCCAACCCCTTCAAATGTGGGCGTATACTGCCTTATATAGGCGTTTACAAGTAATGGAATACAGCTAATAAGTACAAACTATTCTGACACTATTTGTCTTCTTTCTCACCGCCTTACCGCTGAGTTTCCCCAATGTCTCAGCGCCTTCTCCTTATAACTTCAGCGCCCTTCCACTCTATGGGATAAGATCGATGACTCAGATTCCACTGAGTCAACCATTCAACTCTGCCAATCCGACCGTTCTGTCCAGCATTAAATGCTCAACCAACTTATTCAGCTTTTGTCGGGGCTTTACCGCTGATGTAGTTCTGTGATATTCCGCTATTCTAAACTCTTCTTCAGCGCCATTCCGCTGTGAACAATTACTGCTGATTGATACCGCTGTCACCATACTTCCTTTCTTATGGGTGCCCTTCTTAGTACAAATCTTTCCTTAAGTTCTTATTATTTGGCGTATGGCATTTTCTACACCTACATTTTGCCTCTTTCATCTTTAGAGACTTTAGTCGCTGAAGATGAAATTCCCTTACCGCTGGAAATGCCAGCGCATTCCTTCTGCCAGTGCTTTCCTCCACGTGCAGCTGCATGCCGTAAATATCTGTGCTACTTTATGACTTGCAACCGGTTGAACCCGTTAGGATCCCCTTCCATATAAATACTTCTTCTCCTTCTCTTTTCGTTCATTTTCCTTCTCAAAGTTTCTCTGTCTTCTTTCTTCTCTAAAAAACCCTAAACCAAAACCCTAACCACCACAAGCCGTCGCTGCTCGGTCGAAAGCATCCTTTTTCCGCCTCTTTTTCAACTTCCTTTTAGTGTAAAACCCCTTTTAGGCTGTTGTTCTTCAATTCCTTCCATTCAGATTTACTCTTCATCTGCTTTTTTCTTATTCCGGTGACTTTTCACCTCTGCAACTTCCTTTTCCGATCAAACTTCATTTTTTCCGACTGTCCAATGGCTTCAACCGACTCCTCCTATGATCAAGAGCAAGAGCTTCAGCAGCAAGGGTCTAACCGTGAAGACGCCGAGTCGTCTTCACACTCTCAAAACCAAGAATCTGATGATGAAGAATCTTCTGATGTGGGCGGTAAGCCTTCTTGGGGTGATGACTGGGAAGAATACTGCACCAAAGATCATGAAACTACTCCAGCGCTTAGTATTTCTCCTCTCGCTGGCATTACTATGTGCTCTGAGAAGCTCCTCTTGCATCATATCCGCCAAGATGGTCAAGATGAAAAACATTTGGTTATATCAATGGGCCAGATTAGAGCTGGATATCAATTCCCCCTCTATGATCCTGTCAATCCTCTTCTTCTTCGTCTGCTGAAGCGCATAAACAAGCATCCTGCTCAACTCTCTGGTAATTCTATTCGTATTCTTTATGAATGGGTTGCCCGCAGTAACGGTTATACACTCTATCCTAAAATTGCTAGGAATCCTTCCTTTGCCGCTAAGGAATTGTATACCGTTGAAAACTTTATTGATCAATACCAAGTAAAACCTAGCCTTAGAGCCGGCGAGCCTTGGCTATACCGCATTGAGTCAAGGAGAGGTACAGACAACTCCAAAAAATTCTTAAGGGACGTTGACAGGGAATCTTCTACCACTGGGAATCCCACAGTCCGTCATAAATCTGAAAACCGCTGGGGCGAAATTCCTTGTCAAGTTGAAGGTCCTTGGCTCAAAGGTTTTGAAGATGAGAACAAGACTATTCCTCGAGAAGAGTTTCTCCCTGAGCATTCTGACTTAGCCAATCATAATTTCTGGTCCGTTCGCTGGGATGAAGAGAACCAGTATCTCAAAAAGGATGGAGAATTTGTTGTTAGCGTTGGTATGTCAAGCTGGTTGTCAGTTTTAGGTGTCAAAACTCAATCTCGATTTAGCCTACTAGAGTTTAGATTTCGGAATTGGGATAAAGACAAAGTAGTAGAGACCTTGAAGACGAAGACTGTGAAGACATCAATTATTGTTCATCGACAAAAGTTTAGGAGTTATGACTTTTATGGAAATTCTTCTATTCTACTTATTCTATCTTTCGAAATATTCGGCTACTTTAGTAGAGATACTAATAGCGATGGAGATCGTATTCTTGTCTACATGACCATGTGTTATGTTGGTATTTGTTTCCACGAATACTAAGGTTACAAGAATGCATGAGATAGATTCGATACCATTTGTCCATAGCAATGGTTTGCTTGCAAATCACTTGTTGGATATGAGTGAATCTAAAGGAGTACTCTTGAGCAAGAGTCCAGTGG
The DNA here is from genome assembly GCA_023529015.1 of Papaver nudicaule. Lineage (NCBI taxonomy): Eukaryota > Viridiplantae > Streptophyta > Magnoliopsida > Ranunculales > Papaveraceae > Papaver > Papaver nudicaule. The sequence continues at coordinate 7,679 of JAJJMA010107634.1, read as the reverse complement.
ATTATAGCTGAGGGCGTCTAACACGTCTAAGTACTGGCCCAACCCAGAACTTCCAGCGGATCCAGTTAAACCCAAATTCCGAACTAAGGCGGTTCACGAACCGGTTCGTGAACAATGACTTTGGATTTTCTCCTGAGTTCCAATGCATCAATTTGTACACGTACATGTACGTGAACCACATATTCGATGTATCTGGCCTGAATTCAGAAGGATGGTTTGCGAACCGTCCAAGGTGAATATTCTCTGGAATTTTCGCACGGGTTAAACTCTGACTCCTTTATCTCTTAGTTGGACTTGGTTATCACGAAATATCTTATGTGGACCATCTAACGAATTTTAATGAGTCAGTAAGATAAAGATTATCTCTAGTCTGTTGGATTTCTATCTTGAAGTGTTTTTGAGCTAACAAAACACTTGGCAGATAAATGTTTAATGAATTCCAATTGAGATAAATCTCTGTTTACTTGGTTTGCAAGTTAGGGTTTCCTAAACTTGTGGGACAAGTAACTAGTTGCTTTATTACTAAGCAACCAAACTTATTGAGTGCTATAAATAGAGGGTTATGGGACGAAAAACCGCAAGCATCAAGCATACGTGATGGGAAGCACGTATTAGGTAGCAGTTCATCTGTGGGAATTACCTAACGACTATAAATACTTCTCTTGAGAGTTGGGAAGCACGGGTAGATTGAGACCTTAGTGGTTGACATCAGATTACTTGTAACCTCAGTAACCTAATTACGTTCTTGTCTATTTCATAGTCCTTCTCTTCTGTTATAAGGCTATTCAAGAACTGGTTAAGTTACGTAAAGGTTGAAAGGAAACAACATACAGTTGCACTCGGTGTTGTAAGACCTATTTAGCTCCAGTTGTATAAGTTTCTTAAGTGATTCTTCGTTTACAACTGAGGTAGAGACAAGTTGGGCATAGTTTAGTCGGTTTACTTGTCATCCCCCGCTTGTAAGTAGATTTCCGTATGACCTGGAGTAATCCGAAGGAAGTCACTTTGTGTAGGTCAAACTGATAGAGGACAGTTCAAACATACAGTTGATAATTGAGGTTGCAAAGCCGGAATTATTGACACAAGCCTTTAACAGCGGTTAAAGCAACTCCTAGGCCTGTAAAGGACGTCAGCTGGGGGAATCAAGTGCGTGGCGATCTGTGGGGGATCTAGAGACGTAAGGAGTGCGACAATATCCAATTCGCTTGGAGGGCTTGAGTTGGTCTCTGCTACATCCCAGACCGAAGTCTTATAGTAGGCTAGTGTTTGTAGACAGTTTGTACTGTGCAGTGTTCAATCTGGACGAGGTCCCGAGGTTTTCTCTACAGGTTGTAGTTTCCTCGTTAAAAAAATCTCTGGTGTCCTGTGTGTTTTACTTTCCGCATTATATTATCCGATTATATAATTAAAGCAAACTCAAGAAGTACGTTATAGTTGTCCCCAATCCATCCATTGGATTTACCAAGACCTTGTCTTGTGTCGGATTGATCCCTTGAGATCCAAACTCAGGTTATACAGATGTTGATATTGATTTTTGAGATCGTCCAAATCTGACCATAAGACTCACGAGCCCAAACGAAAAGTTGGTAGCATTTCGGTACCCTTGCTTTTTCAATTGGTATCAGAGCCGGTGAACACATAAAAGACGTAATTGTCTGTGTTTATCGCGGCTTGTGAGTTATGGAATAAAGCTCGAATGCTTATAACGTATTAACAAACGCTGAAGATGATGATGCAGAAGATCCACTGCCAGGTCTCATCATATCAGCAAGAGAACTCCTCAGCGTTCCTCTGAGAGGTAATAAGTCTGTTCAAGGATTCATCGACCTTGAAAAACAGATTGATAATATCTCTCATGACCTAGAGACATATCTTAGGAAAGAAGAAGAGTCTCTGAATCGTCTAAACAAGGTCATGGAGGAAAAGGCATGTGTTGAAATAGACATTGATCAACTTATTAGAGAGACTGAAGCGTCTTTTTATGAAAAACGTCAAGATCAAGTCATTATCAATACCCTTCGTGTTGAGGGACCCATGGATGTAATAACCCATGATCAACTGTGTGTTCTACATATTGATGGAACTCACAAGAAGGAATTATCTGTAAAATCATGTCCCCACAGACAAGATGTAAGTCATTTTTTTAAACAGGAAAACATATTTAAAAGCTTTGCCAAAAACCATCATATTGTACAGAACTATTTATAGTTCACAAGGGCAAAGCACAAGGGTTATAAATTCTTTCATAAACCCTTCTCAGAAAATAAAAAGGTATTAATTTATCTGAAGTCTGAGAAAAATACTTTCAATTTTGGAATAGAAAGAATCAAAGTTAAGAAATTCCAAAATCCTCCAGTTTCAATTAAGAACTAGAAAAAGATTCTCTCTTGGGGACACGAAAGTATTTTATGCCTTAATATTAAGCATAGTCTGCTCTAAGCTTGATAATAAGGGCATCATTGGAATAATTTCTCACAGACTAGTTCTAAGTGTTGAGCCTTGCTCCATTAAGATCACAGTCAATAAAGTCAAAATACAAGAGAAAAATGTCCTAAAAAATACCCTAGGAACTTGTCAAAATCAAGGGAGAATCCCTAATTGACTCACACACATGTGTCTCACACATGTAAAGTCTAGGAATCCCTAAAACCGGTTCTAAAACAGTCCTCATGGCTAATCCGCGTCACTTCTGTCGAGTCTTCTTATTCACCTTATTTCTTTTTGAGAGGTTCTAGAAAAGCTCTAATGGCGCCTCACTCCTGTTGTTAAAGATCTTCAAGGTTCGTGAACCGTTTTGCTCCATGTTGGTCTTAAAACAAGCGGGTTGAAAAGCTATTGAAGGGGTTACAAATCATTCTTGCTATCTCCTTGTATTTTGGGAGAAATCATCAAGTAAGTGTTCTTGGCTATATTCTTCAAAATTTCTAAAAGAAGTGCTAGGAACATAGCCTCTACTAGTAGAGCTCTTGATGTGAATGATGATGATGAGCAACTAGACTGGTCATCAGAAGAAGAAACTATACCTGAGGCGGTTCACGAACCGTCCCATGATCCAGGCCTATGTATGCCTTTCATCAGCGATGCAGCCAAAACTGAATATGTGAAGAGACGGGGCTTCACAGTTGAATGGAAACTGGACCAAAGTACAATGGCATCGTACCCACCGTTTATGAATCTACTCGTGTGGGGTCAAATTCATAAAGTTATTTACACCGACTACTTTCCCTTTGTTGTTCAGATTTTTTATGCCAATATGTATGAATGCGATATGGATCCGTGTAGTTTCATGACTCGAATTGGCAAACAAGTCTTCAAAGTTAACAGGGTTGTAGCTTTGGAGATACTTCAATGCCCTGTCTTTGAGATGACACTCCGACAGCTGGGAAGGGGTCGTCCATCTGACCACAAACTTGCTAAGGGTGTACTTGGGTTTAACCCTCAGTGGAAAGATGGCAAAGCCCCTATCAACGGAATTAAGCATGAGTTGAAGGTTCTTGGTATTTTGGCTTCACAGAATCTTATTCCTGTTACCCTGAACAAGGATAAATGGAACAGAGACACGTTTGAGCTGATCTATAATCTTCACAAAGGGAATGGTCCAATTGATTTATGTGGCACTATCATTAGACAGATGATCATAACCTGGGATAACAAACAAAAGAATCTCGGGTTCCCCTGCTTGGTTACAGATATCTGCAAGAGGTTCAAGGTTAGAATGTTCGGACCAATGGCTGATGGCCCTAAGCTCTTCACCCAGAAGAACATTGACAAGATCAAGAAATCGGGTCAAATGGTCGGACAAGATCCTCGTGTAGCATACTTGAGGCGAGAGTACACATACTCCAAACCAAGTGCGATGGATACACTCAGGCAGTTAACCTTGCAATTCCTCATGTTGATACATATATTGCTTCTGCTATGTATGATATCATTGAGGAGCATACCATTCCATCAGACGATGAGGATATGGAGTGATTTTTCATTTATTTATGCTTTTGTTCAACTTTGATTTGTGTTGGGTGAACTATTTCCATTTGAACATCGTCTGTATTAACTTTAATACTTTTTGATGTTATGTTGCTTGAAGTTTAAATTTAGCCTTTGTGCTCATGCTTTATTTATCAAACGTTCAAGTACACAGGAAAATTCACAAGAGACAGTATGTTACATTTTGGTTCATCCAATTATAAACATGGTATCATAAATCTCGGGAGAGATTCACATGACAAAGGAAACATTAACGTCGATTTACAAAAGTTAAGCTTTTTCTCATGATCAAGAAACTTTGGTTATATGATTTTTAGGGTTTTCATAAACTCGGAATCATATACTCTTTTCCAAAATCTGGCTAAGGGAAAGAGATTATAAACAAAGGTATAATGGATAACATTAAATTGTTTTGTCCATGTTAGGCTTTGTAAGTTGTTCTTTATTGAATAACACCACATGAGGGAGAGTTCTTAAATGAGCTTGCGCTTAATAACAAATCTTTTTGGGGAGCGTGGATGTGGAGTATTAGAAGAAAAGTGTGTATATATTTCTCCAAAGATGAATCAACACAGAGATCATCGTCCTGATTTCCTAGTTATGTCATCTTAAACTTGGTATGCGAGTAATTAGCTTAACCTATTCCATAGGTTTATGAAACCCTAGTCTCAAACTACTTTGTCATATTTTTGTGACAAATCTTGTTCTTGTGGTTCATAACCATAGGGGGGAGAACATCATTTGCTTACTTGCTGTACTTTTTCAAAGTATCAAGTAAGGGGGAGTAATTAGAGTTAAGAAGAAGCTTCGTATCAGGTATGAGTAGAATCACTTTAAAAGTTTTGATACACGGACTTTAAAGTTTGCTCAGATTCTTACTCTTTGCACAAACAACATGTGGGATTAGCATATTAACCCATGTAAGCTTGAGCGTACCTTTGTGGTTGTTTAAGCTAGATATGTTGTAGGTGCTGTCTACGGATTTTTCAACAAGAGTTAAAAAGAACACATCAAGACTCAAGGGAGAAGTTGAAGAATTCAAGAAATCAAGATACATCTGGTTAGTACTTAATTGTATATCTTTTGAATCCATATGTAAATTGGTTTTGTCACTAAAATTGACAAAAGGGGAGATTGTTAGGGCATTGTCCGGTCAAACCCACTAGGTTATGAGCTCACTATAGCAGCCAAAGGTCTCGTGATCAAACCTCAGCACTCTCTTTATGTTGTCTAAATTTTTTAAGTCCACTGGTAGGGTTGATGACCTCTTGAACGACCTCGGAAAAAACATGTCCGATTTTTTGGGACATAGGCGATTTTTTTAGGGTTTTAAGTTTTTCACGATTTTAACAATTTCTCGGTGATTCATGATCGAAGTTTCAATGGCTAATCCTGATACAGCAACTATAAACCAATCTGGGTCGTACACAGAAAGGGTTAAAGGCAAAAAACCGTACATGATAGTACAAGAGGATTTGATTACTGTTCCTGTTTCAAATATTAATGGTGAACCTAAGCTAAAAGTACCAGTCGAGCTAGCTAAGGAGGGTTGTGACATATTTCAATATAGTTTTATTGGTAGGTTGAATTTTAATGGACTAAAACTAGCAGATGTGAAGAAGACTTTAGAAGAACAATGGAAATTGGGTGACAACAAGGTAAAACTAGCCCCGATGATCAAGGGCTTATTTGTGATCAAACTAATATCAAAGGATGATAAGGAGCATGTTTGGCATGGGGGAAACTGGTACGTGAATAAACAGGTTTTGAAGGTTCAAAACTTTTGTCCAAATTTTGATCCTGAAAGGCAGGCAACATCTAAAGCTTCTGTTTGGGTGAGTTTTCCAGGTTTATATACTCCCTCTGTTTTTTTATTTCAGTCCTAATTTCTAATTTTGTCTGTTTTTTTATTATGTCATGTTTCTGTTTATAGACATATTTCCCCCTGAAACTCTCAAGTATGTCCCTGATTTTTTATCTCATAAAATATTTTTAGTGGGTCCTAATATATAAAATCTCAAATCATATTTGTATAATAAGGAAACAAAATTACCATCATATTTTTTTAGTTATCCTTCATTATATTTTTATTTGTCCAAGTGTTAAAAAATAATTTTATTTTTATCTTTTTTCCATTTTTGTTTTTGATTTCATTACCTATTTCATTATTACCTATTAAAGCTAAATTTAATAAATTTTTGTAATACTAGTCAATTTGGTAATAATTCAAGGATACTTTGGGAAATCTCTTGGTCTCCTTAATATCTTGACTTTGTCAATTAGGACTAAAATAAACAAACGGAGGGAGTATTGAACTCTGGAATAAGAGAATCTTGATAGCTCTTGCAAAAATCATAGGTAGACCAATTGCAATTGATCAAAAAACCTTGGATCATGATTTCGGTAACTATGCTGCAGTATTAATTGAAGTTGATTTTGCAAAGACTGTACCAGCAAGAATCTTAATAGAGGCGAATGGGAAGGAGTTTTGGCAGGTGGTTGAAATTCAGGATAGAGAAAACATTAATTTTTGTTCACACTGCAAAATAATGGGTCACGAGTTTAAAGATTGTACTGTTGCTAAAAGAATTGTGATGAATAATGCCCCTAGTGACAGGAATCAGCAGCTGAGAATTGAGGAAGCTCCAAGAATTGTATTCAACAATGGCACTAATGATAGAAACCAACAACCGAGAATGGAAGAAGCACCTAAAGCAGTGTGGAAAGTAGTTGAAAGGAAGAGGTCAGTGTCACAACCCTCAAGTCCGAAGAGGAGTATGGTATTCAATGGGAATCCGAAGCTAACTAGTACAACAACTAATGATCCAAGCACGAGTACAGATGGTATGGGCAATACTAGTGAGAACATGTTTGCTGCATTAAATGGGGAAGGTGATATTGAAGAGTCTTTGTCTGATACAACTGTGCCTGACAATCACGTGGAGACTGAAGTTTTTGTACCTGCGACTACAACATTCAATGCGACTGACAGTAGTGAGTTACCTAACGTGGAGCATCAACATGAATCAGACTGTCAGGAGGGTTTAAACTTAAAAGAGCCAGTCAAACTACCTGCAAAAGTTTTTGAAGCTCGTAGAGTTACAACACCTATCACAGCTCTTAATATGGACGCTGAGAGGTTGGAAAATAACAAAAAGAAGTGGTCGGAATAGGTTGAGGAAGAAGAGACTATGGATGACAATGACAAGACAGTTGAAAGTATTACTGTGAATACTGCTGATGAACAATCTTTCAATGGGGATGAGACATTAGAGCAACATGTAGATGAGGTTCACGTACTCTCAGAAATTGAGTCTCCAGTTTGGGTGCTAGGGCAGCTAAGGGTGCTTCACATAGGATTAAAAAGCCTGACGATACAACAATAAAAGACAGCACAATGAGGCCAGCAGCAAAATCAACTACCAAATCTGTAGCAAATGTTTATAGGAGCTCAGGTGTGCATGTGGGAATAAAAAACTGAATCCTAAAGGTTTTTAATGCGAGTTCTTTTTTGGAATATTAATGGGGTTGCGAGAGATGCGGCTCGTTTCAAATTGAAACAATTACTACGTGATTTTAATCCTTCTCTTGTTTGCATTGCTGAGCCTAAGGTGGTTTTTTCACCTGAAGTTATAGCTAGGATGAGATTGGATATGGATGGTTATAGTTCTCAACTTATTCATAATTCTACA
>JAJJMA010107607.1:0-18585 GCA_023529015.1 Papaver nudicaule | reverse complement strand
ATGCAAAATTACTCCTGTGACCTCCTCGCCAAAAACCACCATCAACATTAAGTCCCCTGCGCAGCATGGAACCTTGAGTGTTCCAGGGTGAGCACCAAGTTGATGGGCCAGCTACATCCGCATAGAAGCCTTGTCCACGAGTATGAAGTCCAAACAGGGCCTAAGGCCAACCCCATTCAAGTGGCGCCTAGGAAACCCTAATTAGGTTAGGACTTCTCCAAGCCGTGCGTGATATATCTCCAGGAGTTGGTGACTTAGTCAGTCCACTCATAGATGCGCCTGAGTCAACTCCTCTTATGTAGGCAACAGTTACTTCTAGGATTTGAATTCTCAAAACCCTAAAATTCAAATACTCCGCGCCTATATAAATATCTGTTTCAGAAAACCTCTGGATCATACTTTCTCCATATATCTTCTGATTTCTTTATAGCATGTCGAGCAACAGCAGCAGTGATGTTCCTTTGAGCCAATTTAGCAGGCGTAGAGCTCGGACTTCCAGTTCTGTGAGTAATTCTTCACTTGTGCTTCGTATGTATACTTTCTTCCGGGATTTTACTAATCATGAGTTAACTGCAGAATGAAGAGGAAGGAGATAGCAGTACCGGTAATCCACGAAGCAAGATGCCAAGGATGAGCAACTCTTCACCAGTAAATCCCTTCCTTTATGCACCTCATATAGTAAACCTGAGAATATCTTCTTATTCTTTATTTCCTTGCAGATTCGTAAAAAGAGTGTTCGTGCTCCTCCAAGGAAGATGGCTGAGATCCCCCGCTCTCCTACTTATAGTCCTGTTTCAGTGGTAGACCTTGAAGATCACGTCCCTCCTGGTAATAGCATCAGGGCAAGCCTTCCTTTTGATCCCCAAATGCAATCTCTATCCCAAGACTACGAATCTGTTGGCGGCTTCTTAATTCGGAAGAAATATGTTTCCCTGTATACAAGAATATGGAGAAAATACGGCCACATAGCTACCACCCAAGTTTTGGGTAAGGACTGTTCATCAGTGCTGGTGTCTATGATTGCATTACTGATGCCAATGATAGCAGAGATGGAACAAGGATCATTGCACAAGGTTAACTTGTCAACTGTTCTGAAGTGGGAGCATCTACTTTCTTCAGCTGAAAACGTTAAGTTCCGAGTCGGGTGGCTTCGAGCACGACTTGAAAAGATAAAGATGGACAGGTTGTCTTTTCTAGCAGATGGCCCTGATCCCGAAATTATCGATGAAGATGAAAAGGCCATTGATGAAGAAACTGAAAAGGTCAATCAAATGGTGGAAAGCCTGAAGACCTTGGAACATGAAGTTGCTGCAGAGATGAAGGCTAAAGAGGAAGCAAGAGAAAGGGAATTGAAGACCCTTAAAGAGAAAATTGCAGAAGAAACTGCGAAGGTGGGTGAAGCTATCCAAAATTTATCAGCTAAAACCGCGGCGTTTCAGGAAAAGATGGAAAACTTGTATCCAAAAGATTATGCACTCCTGGAAGGCTTATTCTGAAGAAAGATTCTTCTTTTTTTTTGACTTGAATAAGTAATATTTTCCGAATGAAAAAAAAAGGTATTTTGTAAAGATTGCAATTGTTAAGTGCAAATGAGGTTTGCACTAACTTGGAAGGAATAAAAAATTTTTTACAAAGATGTGATTAATACTCATACGTAATAAGGTTTGAGCCATTTTCCATTGATTACCGTACCTTCGGGTTTTCCGTCCAAGGTAGAGATTTTGTAGTAGCCACTAAGCGCTGCTTTAGTCACCACGTATGGCCCATCCCAATTAGCTGAGAATTTTGGAGCTGACATATCTTGCTGAATATGTTTGGCAGTCTTCAATACCAAGTCCCCGATTTGGAAGACTCTTGGCTTCACTGCTTTATTATATGCTCTAGAAATCCTTCTTCTGTAAGCTTCCATATACGCTTCCGCTTTCGTACGCTTATCCTCAACAGTATCCAATTCCGCAAACCTAGAACCAGAAATATCGGCGTAGACTCCACTAGCCATGGCGGTGCGCGCCGAAGGAATCTTGATTTCAGCTGGGAGAATGGCATCAGTACCATATACCAGAGAGTATGGAGAAGCTCCTGTAGAACTTCTTGGAGAAATTCTGTATGCCCATAATGCCATGGGGAGTTTTTCATGCCAAGCTCGCTGATTATCATGAACGGTCCGACTCAGTATTTGAATCAACGTCTTGTTAGTGCTTTCAGCTTGCCCGTTTCCTTTAGGATAGTAAGGCGTAGAGCAAATATGCTGAATGCCATACTCTTGAAGTAATTCCCCTACAGCTTGATTGACGAAAGGCGAACCATTATCTGTTATGATGTGCTTAGGAACTCCAAACCTACAGATGATATGCTCTTTGATAAACTGAGCTATATTGACACCCTTAGTTTTCTTGAGCGGAATCGCCTCTACCCATTTCGTGAAGTATTCTGTGGCAGTTATGATGTGCTCATGTTGTAAGGAAGATGCAGGATTGATCTTTCCAATAAGATCAAGTCCCCAGCTATAAAACGGCCAAGGACTGCTGATGGATTGCAGAGGAAGACACGGAGAGTGTATAAGGTTGTTGTGAACCTGACATTGATGGCACCTTCGAACAAACATGGCAGCATCGTCTTCCATAGTAGGCCAATAATATTTTTCATGAACTTGTAAAAATAATTTCTTCTTACCTTGGTGTTCGCCTTCGTGCATCTCCTTGAGTACAGTACTCGTTTCCGGATCCGCCAAGCAGCGTAACAAATCCCCACCAAAGCTTTTGCGGTACAGAATCCCTTCGTGAAAGACGAACCTTGCTGCTCGCCTTTTTAGTCTTTCCGCATCTTTCTTCTCGGTAGGTAGGACCTGATCCCGGAGATATTGGATGTAAGGTTCACGCCAATCTCCAACGGGATGCACCATCAAGGCTTCAGAATGATGTACAGCAGATTGGCACTTATTGCAAGAACCTTGTATTTCTCTGGATTGAGCCTCCATGGTGGGCCAGTAGTATCCCAACCGTTGGAGTCGTCTGTATAGAGTGACCACTAGACTTTGTCCACAGATTTCCTTGTGGACGTGATGAAGTCGTTGTTGGGCCTCGATATCCCTAAGACACCTGGATAAAGATCCATCTGAATTCCTATGATAAAGAATTCCATGCAATAAGAAAAAGTTCTTCAAGTCCTTGAGACGAACTTTCCTTTCTGGTGACGATTGAGTGAGTTCATCAATGACAGGTGTCCTCCAATCATGTATCGTTGGCCCGCCAGTCTGTGCTAACCAAGCTGATGAGAGCGTATGTTTATGCACGGTGAGAGTTGTTTCCATACCTTCGAACTGTAACTTTGAAGCCAATGTTGCTAGACAATCAGCATGCCTGTTGTTGGTTCGACCAGTATGAACGATAATAGCTTCAGAGAAACGAGTTAATAGTCTCTGTGCTTCAGCGCGAAAAGGGGATAGAGTGACTTCCTTTAATGAGTAAACACCGTTCATTTGATTTACCAGTAACTTGGAATTACCCCGAATCTCCAGATTGGTGGCTCCTGCTTGTTCGACTAACGATAATCCAATCAGGAATGCCTCGTATTCCGCCGAATTATTAGTACATCGAAAGTCTAATTTGAATGAGTGTGAGAATACCTCGCCGGTAGGAGAAACCAATACTACTCCAGCTCCTCCAGTGTTGTTACTCGGTGTAGCGGAGCCATCGAAGTATAATAGCCAAGTATCTTCTTTGACCAGGGATATTTCTGGGAATTCTCCAGGTACATCTTCATGCAGGGCGGTGGTATCTTCTCCAGGAAAGGCTGCCAGAAGATCTGCGACAGCTTGGCCTTTGATTGCCTTCGGAGCCACACAAGCGATATCAAACTCCGACATCTGTAGTAACCAACGTGCTGGCCTTCCGAGCAGAGCTGGCTTTGACAGGAGGAATCTTATGGGGTCTGCTTTCGTGATTAGCACGACCCTGTTTGACAAGAGATAATGCCTAAACTTCTGGATTGCGAAGACTAAGGATAGACACGCCTTCTCTACCTTCGGGTAGCGGAGTTCAGCATTCTTCAGAGTACGACTGATGTAATACACTGGATATTCAACATTATCATCACCTTCTTGCGCGAGGAGTGCTCCGATAGCAGTGTCGCTTGACGCTGTATAAAGAAGTAAATGACGTCCCTGCACTGGTGCCTTCATTACTGCTGGAGATAGTAGTAATTGTTGGATCTTTCTAAATGCCTCTTCTTGGATGGGAGACCATATGAAATCCGCTCCCTTCTTTAGTAGAGGGATGAATGATACCACGAATTGTGCTAAGCCAGGAATGAATCTCCGTATGTAAGAGACTTTCCCCATGAAGCTTTTGAGTTCTTTTACCGTCTTTGGCGGTGGCATCGTGGTGATTGCTTGCGTTTTGGTAGGGTCTACCTTGATTCCTTCTTCAGTTACTTGAAAGCCTAAGAACTTGCCCGAAGAAACTCCAAACGCACACTTCAGAGGATTCATCTTTAATTTGTATTCTCTGCACCGATCAAACACCTGTCTCAGCACGTCTAGGTGAGATGCTCGTGTTTTCGATTTGACCACAACATCGTCCACGTAATCTTCAATTTGTTTATGCATCATATCATGGAATATTGCTGTCATGGCTCGCTGATAGGTGGCACCTGCGTTCTTGAGTCCAAAGGGCATCACAGTATAGTGAAAATTCCCAATTGGAGTTCGAAAAGCAGTCTTACTTGCGTCTGAATCATACATCTTGATCTGATTGTATCCGCTGTATCCATCCATGAACGAGAACATGGCGTGACCGCAGGTAGCATCCACCAGCATGTCGATGTTGGGTAGCGGGAAATCATCTTTGGGACAGCATTTGTTTAGATCCCTGAAGTCTACACAACATCTGATTTGACCATTCTTCTTCTTGACTGGTACCACGTTGGCTAGCCAAGTAGGATGATGAATGGGTTTGATGAATCCTGCAGAGAGTAGCTTTTGAATCTCGATTTTGATTTGTTCTTCTATCTCATGTCGAAAATGGCGTGGTTGTTGTTTCACCGTCTTTGAGCCGGGTAGAATGTGAAGATGATGTGTCACCAGCTTGTCGTCTAACCCGGGCATTTCTTCATAGGTCCAAGCGAAAACATCCTGATACTCCTTGAGAAGATTAATCAGGGCCCCACGCTCCTCTGCTGATAAAGATGAGCTGACAGAGATAGGTCTTGGAACCTCATCAGTCCCTATGTTGACGGTTTCAAGAGCATCAGTTGTGGAGTTGGATCCATCTTGTAGCTGTGGCGGAGCTTCCTGAATTTCTTCTTCCAAGGATCTTTCATTCTGATAACATTCTTCGATGCGGGGAGGTTTGTCGCCACCCTCCCCTGTTAATTGCTAACATTTCCGTCGTGAGTATATGGTTCTACCCTCGGCATCGTATTGAGTAGTAAAATTATAACTTCTTTTTGAATAAGGTGATTCATGAGATATAATCGAACCATACCTAAGAAGTCCCGATGAAGCAGATGCGCCTTCCACGCTTTCCTTGGTTGACGTGGGTTGTGGTAGCTTTTCGTCTTTGATAGAGTCCCACGCAGGTAGAGGAATGCTATAGACTTTGTTAGGTGACTCTGGCGCGGTTTCTTTTGGTTCGAAGAATTCTGCTTCGTATATTGGCGAATATGGGGATGATGACGCCACGACACGAATGATTTCTTTATCGAGCACCACCTTCATGCATTGGTGATAAGTAGATGGGACGACTTTGTTGTCATGGATCCAGGGGCGTCCTAATATCATGTGGTAATCAGGTTCCTTCTCGATGACATGAAACTTCACCCTTGATTGGATAGGTCCCACCTTGAGATCCAAGTTGACATACCCGTAGGTATTAGTCATGTTTCCTTCAAAATCCTTCATTACAACAGGATGGTGTACGATCTGATTTTTAGGAACTCTAGCGGTGCGTAGAGTCTTCAGAGTTATGATGTTGGCAGCAGCTCCAGTATCAATCAAAGCTCTTTTGAACTCTACATTTTTGACGTGTGCCGTGACGTATAAAGCTCAATTATGTCCATCTTCGGCCATCATATCTTCTTCAGTAAAGGTAATATCCTTCACCATGGGCTCAGACGCGAGAGACATTTCTGAGACTTCTAGCGAGGGTGGGGTTAAATCCGTGCTGAAAGCGATGCGGTTGAGAGCAGCGAATGTGTCTACCCTCTGTCCCCTCGAGAAATGTAATAATTCACATAGATTTTCTATTAAGAAAATAGCTTCTTGACTTACTGGTTTTTCATAGGTGGTGAAACTCTGGATGCGTCGAGGTGGGTTGGTGGCTTCATTGTGCAAGCCTTCAGTCCCCAGTCCCCTGTTGACAGAGTTATCTCCCATATCAGCGTATTGTCCGGCTATTACACGGAGCTGTTGGAACGTGCGGGGCCGGAATCTCCTCATTGGTTCTTGATGCCATGGCTCCATCCCTCCTATGCAAATCCCCACCAACTGCGATTCGTTCATCTCTCTGTTATGATAATCTAAAGCTTTGGCTCTGAACCTTTGTACAAAATCTTCTGGATCCTCCTCTTCTTCCTGATAAGTCTTTACCAGATCTGAAAGACTAACTTGGCTAGGAATGGGATCATCATCTGCGGGAGCGACATTGATAGTGGCCCCAACAACATGAGGCGTGGTAGCAAGTGGCAGAGGCAAAGTAGGGCCCAAACTAAGAGAGTGGGTGATGGTAGGAGTGAAAAGAGGAGATGGGTTGGGTCCCATTAGAGAGGGGACGCCATTGGGAGTGATAGTAATCACTTTCTTGGTGGTGGGACCAGCAGTGGCGTCCCTGACATGATTGGTTATCCCTGCAGCACAAGATAGGGATCTGTTGGAACAGGATAGAGATAAGGCGGGTCCCTGCTGGACGTTTTTGAGAGATGAGGCTGGACGAGGCGTGGTGGATCCCACCAGAGGGGATGACACGCCCAAGGGGGAAGTGGATCAGGTTGGCCCCCTCTGAGTTGAGGCAGAAGCAGAATTAGGGTTAGGGTTTGAGCTCTCGGCTGGATTTGTGGGCCCAGAGATGATGGCGCCACTTATTGGAGTATTTGGGACCCCACTTGCAGGTAAACTCGTGGGGACATTAGGGTTACTTGGAGAATTGGTATTCTCTGAGCTCTGCCTCCTGGTTTCAACCATATCTTCTTAAAACTGAGATAATGACCTCCCACTGTGGTCGCCAAATGTTTTAGGTATAAAACAATAAAGAGAATTTAGAGGGTAAAGTGCGAAGTGTGATGATGTGATAAAGGATGGTAATGAATTCGAGAGGTCAAGATCGAACAAGACTCGCCTAAACCAAGAAATGGCCGTTCGAGTATTGCTTCAGTTACAAGAAGAGGATTTTAGGGTTGGTTTAGGGAGGGAAGCAGAGAAAGATGAGATCAGAGAATTGCTATGATTTTCTGTGATGTTGATGATTGAATTGCTAAAGAAGTTTGAATATTCAGTTCTCACTAGATGTTGAATGATGAATGAGAAGAGTTAATCAATGATCGATGAGATTGATTGATTAAGCTTGCACTGAATTAAACTGTTTTGTTCTTGCTGGAGAACTTGTTGTTTCAAACTGGTCGAGTGACCTATTTATAGCAATAAAATTCCAACTGATCTCGTAAGAAGTGGAAGAAATGGAAGAGTGGGAGTGTGGAGTGAGTGGGGAAAGTCTTGCGCCTATTATTAGGGAAGAATGAACCGCCCACTACTCTATCCCATCTTCTCAGCAACGTTCACACGACTTAGTTTTCTTTCTCGTTAAGTGATTGAGCCGTTGCAATCACACGTGCCGTAGACCGCCAAACCAAAACCCTAAAAGAATATCCCCCCATGTAACTTACTTGATTCTCGTAAGATTTGATAAGATTTGTTAAGATTTGTTAAGTCAAAGATGACTAAGTGTAAGTCGTACCAATTACTTGGTAAACTCAGGACTTTGCGATAAGATAGAGATTAAGCGATAAGCTTTGAATATCTCTTTAAGATTTGGTTTAAGGATTGAGCCGGGCAATCGCCATTTAAACCAATGAGATAAATCTAAGGATTGAGCTAGCAACCGCCATTAGATAAGATAAGGTAAGTCTAAGGATTGAGCTACGCAATCGCCAATTAGACTGAGAGGATTTCAGCAACTCTCTGTGGCAACAGTCAAATAAATACGACTTTCAGTTTGCCATAAATATGAGAAATTGGCTTGTGGCATGTAATGCACCAATTCTCTGAGTAATGAAGACATATGAATGTCTAAAATAACATAGGTCATAGTCATGAGCCATGATTAAGAATTATAGCACTGATTTATAGAAGCAAGTCCATAATCAGGAAAAAACAGACGAATGATGCTATCATAGCGTAGCCATCATCAAGAATGCATAAGCATTGCCAATACAAGACCTAAAGATAGGCCATGATGATCATAATAAACCATGTTACATGGTATGATAATCTTATTAAGAAATTAGGTATAAGGTTCAAAGGATGAACAATAACATTTATGTTATTTTCAGATTTCTGTACAGTTTGCATGTTGTTCATTTGTAAAATCGGCCAGGCCAGCCTATATTAGATAAAAATCTGAATTTTTAGTATGTTATAGGAAATTCACAGAGGAAAATACTTCGTGAAGGAAGCATCTCCTAATTCCTTACGGATTGGGCTGTAAAAGTCACGCCATGGAGAAATACGTGAGCAGAACTGTCAGATTTCCGAATTTGATTAGGAAACTAGAGTATTATGGACTAAGTAAAATCCATAATCCTCTAGGATTTGGATCAGTGGGACCCATAAGTAGAGGGGAGGCTAGAAAAGAATATATCCTAGTCTCAAGGGGGCAACTAGAGCCCGTGGGAGAAGAAGATCTCATGGCTCTTTGTGAGCACAAGGAGGGAAAACCGTGACCCCCCACCAAGATTTAGTCGCGCCCTGACTTCGGGCCTCCAAGATTTGGCCAAGGCAAAGTCATGGGGCTCCAAAATTAGGCCAGGGCAATAACATGGTTATCCATAATTAAGTCGAGGAGGTGGCGTGGGCACCCAAGTGCCAAGGCACGCCAAAGACATGGATATCCAAGATTAGGGCAAGCTAGAAGTATGGGTATCCATGGCTAGAGCATGGATTAACCTTGGGCCTCCAAAGAGAGGGGGCGTGAAGCATTGGCGGGGCTGTAGGCCAAGGAAAGTGGCCAAAGCTAATGGTGGACTAAGCTAGGCGGGAGCTAGGCTAGGCCGTGAAGGGTGAAGGCCAATGTGTTGGCGGCCAAGGCCACTGGCGGGTTAATGCCAGGGTGTTAGCGGGGCTATAGATAGGCCATAGGCCATATGCTAGTGGCGGGCTAAGCTAAGTGGGACTAGGCTTAGGCCAAGAAGGTAGTGGCCAACGTCAATGGCGGGCTAAGCTAGGCGGGAGCTAAGCTAGGCCACAAAGGGTAAAGGCCAAGGTATTGGCGGGTTAGGCTAGGCCAGCCAAGAGGTGGATGGCGTGAGAGCTTGGCAGGGTCAGGCTTAGGCCATAGGCCAAGAATGACCGTGTATACTCCTTCTTTACTAAGTGGCGTGAATGGCCTAGGGTTTTGGCTCGAGCATGAGCTAGGCTAACGCGTATGCGCAAGTATTTTATTGTATAGGCTAGGGATTGTGGACCATGCTACTAGGCCAGGGTCGTGAGACATCAAAATACAGCTAATGGTAATTTAAATATCTTATCCCTACTATAAAATAAATTCATACCTTTTCTTGAGCCATCACAGGACGCCAGAGATTGATGCAAAATTACTCCTGTGACCTCCTCGCCAAAAACCACCATCAACACAAGGTTCGTGGACCGTTTTTGCTAATCTTGGTACCAAAACAAGAGGATCGGAAAAACAATTGAGGGGTTATAATTCTTCCTTGCCATCTCTTTGTAGTTTAAGAGAAATCATCAAGTAAGTTTTCTAGCTATTTCTTTCTTTGATATCATGTCTAGAAGAAGTGCCAGAAACCAGGCCTCAACCAGCAAGGCAATTGATGTAAATGGAAGTGATGATGAGCCAGTTATATGGTCATCAGATGAAGAAATCATGTCTGATACGGTTCCCGAACCGTCCCATGATCCTGGTCTGAACATGCCTTTCATCAGCGATGAAGCAAAGGCTGAATACGTGAAGAGACGGAACTTCACTATTGAAAGGAAATTGGACAGGAGTACACTTGCATCTTATCCATCGTATATGGATCATCTTGCTTGGGGCTTCATACATGAAGGTATTTTTATCGACAACTTTCCTTTTGTTGTTCGAATGTTCTATGCCAACATGTTTGAATGCAACATGGGTCAGAATAGTTTTAAGACTCGTATTAGCAAGCGAGTTTTTGAAGTTAACAGGGAAGTACTTATGGAAATACTTCAGAGTCCTGTTTTTCCGTTTACACTTCCAGAGATGGGAAGAAGTCGTCCATCTGATCACAAACTTGCTAAAGGTGTGCTTGGCTTTAGCCCTCAATGGAAAGATGGGAAAGCTTCTATCAATGGAATTAGGCCTGAGCTGAAGGTTCTTGGTATTTTAGCCTCACATAACCTTATTCCTGTGACACTGAACAAGGATAAATGGAATAGAGATATGTTTGAGCTTATCTATCACCTTCACAAAGGGAATGGTCCAATTGATTTCTGTGGCACTATCATCAGACAGATGATAAGAACCTGGGATAACAAACAACGAAATCTCGGTTTTCCCTGTTTGGTAACAGAAATCTGCAAGAAGTTCAAGGTTAACATGTTCGGACCTAAGGCTGATGGTCCAACGCTCTTCTCTCAGAAGAACATTGACAAGATCAAGAAATCAGGTCAAATGGTCGGACCAGATCCTCGCATAGCACAACTTGAGGAGAAAATCCTAAGACTCCAATTCAAGTGCGACGGATACGCTCAGGCTGTTAACTTTGCTGTACCTCATGTTCCTCCACACATTGCTCAGGCCATGTACAATGTCATTGGGGAGCATACCATTCCATCAGACGACGAGAATATGGAGTGATTTTATTTTCATCTCTTTATGCTTTTGTTAAACTTTGTTTTGTTATGTGTGAACTATTTCCGTTGAACATCGTTTGTATTAACTTTAATACTTTTTGATGTTTTGTTGCTTGAAGTTTAAATTTAGCATTTGTGCTTATGTTATTATACATTCAAGTATACAGGAAAATTCGCAAGAGACTTCATGTTATACTTTGGTTCATCCAATTACAAACATGGTCTCATAAATCTCGGGAGAGACTAACATGACGAAGAAACATTAAACGTCGTATTTACAAAAGTTATGCTTATTCCATTACCTCGGTAGTGATGCAAAGAAACTTTTGATTATATGATTTTTAGGGTTTTCTCAAACTCATAATCATATAACTCTCTTTCCAATATTGGCCAAGGTAAAGAGAGTATCAACAAAGCAAACACTGGATAACATTCAATTGTTCTTGTCCAAGTTAGTCTTTGTCAGTTGTTCTATTGAATAACACCACATGGGGGAGAGTTCTTTTTGAACTTGCGCTTAATAACAAATCTTTTTGGGGAGCGTGGATGTGGAATATTAGGAGAAAGTGTATCTTTATTTCTCCATAAGGTGAGAACTCAGGTATCTAGTTGTTCAGATTACCTAAGTATACCATCTTTTAAGCTTGATATGCGAGTGCTTAGCTTCACCTGTTCTTATAGGTGGATGAAACCCTAGTTTCCATCTACTTTGTCATATTTTTGTGACAAATAGGGGGAGAATACATATGGTTCTTACTTCTTTTTGGTTGCATTCTCATGCATAACCATAGGGGGAGAACATATCATATGCTTACTTGTTGTGCTTTTCATAAAGTATCAAGTAAGGGGGAGTAATTATAAGCTGAGAAAGCTTCGTATCAAGAATGAGTAGAATCACTTTAGAAGTTCTGATACACCAACTTCAAAGTTTGCTCAGATTCTTACTCAGACGCACAAACAACATGTGGGATGAGCATACCAAACCCACGTAAGCCTAAGCATACCTTTATGGTTGTTTGAGCTGGATATGTTGTGACTGCTGACTACGGATTCATCAACAGGAGTTTAATGAACACATCAAGACTCAAAGGAGAAGTTGAAGAATTCAAGAAATCAAGAACTACATTTGGTTAGTACTTCATTGTATATTATTTGAATCCATATGTAAATTGATTTTGTCACTAAAATTGACAAAGGGGGAGATTGTTAGGGCATTGTCCGGTCAAACCCACTAGCGTTGGTATGTCAAGCTAGTTGTCAGTTTTAGGTGTCAAAATTCAATTCTTGATTTAGCCTACTAGAGTTTAGATTTCGGAAATGGGATATAGACAGAGTAGTAGAGACCTTGAAGACGAAGACTGTGAAGACAAAGAAGACATCAATTATTCTTCATCGACAAAAGGTTAGTAGGAGTTATGACTTTATGGATATTCTTCTATTTCTACTTTCTCTATTCTTTCGAAATATAGTCGACTACTTTAGTAGTGATAATAACGATTGAGATCGTGTTCTTTTGTAACATGGCTTTATGTCATGACCAGTATTTGATCCCACGAATACTGTGAATCAAGAATGCATGAGATAGATTCGACGCCATATGACCATTGCAATGGTTTGCTTGCAAACTGTTATGTTGGATATGGATGAATCTAAAGGAGGACTCTTGAGCAAAGAGCCTGTGGATCACAGCTGAGGACGTTCTCACGTCTAAGTTCTGGCTCAGCCCAGTACTTCCAGCAGGATCCGGATTTGACCTAATTTGACCAGCAGACGGTTCCCGAACCGGTTTGCGTACCAGACCAGAATTTCTCCTGTGTCTTATTTGTTCACGTACCAGTACGTGAACCTGACGCGGAGATTTCCCTGGTAAGTCGAATTAAGAGTATATTCTTTTAGAATTTCACTCTGAGTCAAATTCCAAACTCCTTTATCTCTTAGATGGACTTGTGTAAAACATAAATACCTTTTGTGTTCCATCTAACGATCCTCAATGAGTCAATAAGATAAGATTATCTCTGGTCTGTTGGATTTCTATCTTGAAGTGTTTTTGAGCCAACAAAACACTTGGCAGATAAATTATAAAAAGAATTCCAATTGAGATTAATCCATATTACTTGGTTGGCAAGTTTAGGGTTTCCTTAACTTGTGGGACAAGTAATTGATTGCTTAATTCCAAAGCAACCTATCTTATTGAGTGCTATAAATAGAGGTGTCTACGGAAAAATACCGCAAGCATCAAGCATACGTGAAGGTCCTTAGGGAAGGTAACGTAAACTCTTTTCACTTCGGTGAATGCTTGTTGTGGTATAGTCATCCTCTATAGGTTGCAGCTCCTCTGGGAACTCCCTACGACTATAAAGACTTCCTTTGAGAGTTGGGAAGCACAGGTAGATTGATCCCTTTGTGGTTGATCAGATTAACCTGTAACCTCAGTAACCTATCTTAGTTCTTGTCTATTCTAAAGTTCGTCTCTTCTGCTATACGGCTATTCAAGAACTAGTTAAGTTACGTAAAGGTTTTGAAAGGTAGCAACGCACGGCTGCACTCGGTGTTGTAAGACCTAGTTGGCTCCAGTTATATAAGTTCCTTAAGAGGTTCTTCATTTATAACTGAGGTAGATACAGATTGGGCATTTCTTACTTGGTTTGCGTGTCAGCCCCGATTTGTGAAGTAGATTTCCGTATGACCTGGATTTGACAATCCGAAGGAAGTCATCTTGTTTATGGTAAACTTATAGAGGACAGTTACACCATAAGTCAACAGTTTTGGTTTAAAACCCAGTATTGCTGACAAAAACCTTTGGCATCGGTCAAAGCAACTCTTAGGCCTGAAACGGACGTCAGCTAGGGGAATCAAGTGCGTGACGATCAGTGGGGATCCAGAGACGTAAGGAAGGCGACAGTAGCCAATTCGCTTGGGGGGCTTGAGTTGGTCTCTGCTACATCCCAGACCGAAGTCTTATAGTAGGATAGTGTTTGTAGTCAGTTTGTACTGGGCGGTGTTCAAACTGGACGAGGTCCCGTGGTTTTTCTGCAAGGCAGTTTCCTCGTTAAAAAAATGTTTGGTGTCTTGTGTGCTTTTACTTTCCGCATTATAACTCTGATTTATAATTAAAGCACCAAGTAGTACGTTATTGCCTAACTGTTGAGATTACTCCAGTTAGAGGTTTGGATATTGATTTTTGAGATCGTTCAGACTTTACCATAAGACTCACGAGCCAAAACGAAAAGTTGGTAGTATTTCGGTACCCCTTCTTTTTCAATGTGAGCATTGTAAAAAAAAGGGACATCTCAAAGATTTATGCTGGAATCTACACCCTCATCTCAAACCAAGAAGGTTCTGTGAAATAGATGAATAACGGTCTTATAGAAAAACCACTATGATAGCAGAAGCAGAAGTAGAAGAGATACCTGAGATAGAGCAAGCAGATCCTAAACTTGCACTAATGCTAGGATGTACTGATAAAGAAGAAGTGGATTTAGAAGAGGAACTATTTCATGTGAAGATCCAAGTAAAACAAAGTGTAGTTGATGTCATAATCGACTCTGGAAGTCAGAAGAATTTAATTTCAGAAAAGTTAGTAAAACAACTGGGACTTGCCACTACCATCCACCCTAAGCCCTACCCATTGGGTTGGATACAGAAAGATACCGAGTTACAAGTAACAACTCAGTGTAAATTCAAGTTTGCCATCACTGAGAAGTACATCGACGAGGTAGTATGTGATGTAGTACCATTAGATGTGGCTCAGGTAATTCTTGGAAATCCCTATTTGTGGAAACGTGATTTTGTTCTCTATCACAGAGAAAGAACATATCGATTTAAGAAAGATGGGAAAGAATATCGTATACAAGCGAGTAAGAGTTCCTTACCCATGAAAATCGTAACCACAAATCAGGTGAAGAGATTGATTAATGCTTGTGGGAAGTTTGTTTTACTACTTATCAGACCAGTTGTAGAAGAAGCTAGGAAAATTAATCTACATGCTTCACTTTCGTCAGCTCAAGAAGGTGACATAGACGCTATTAAGAAGAAGTTTGCATCCTTGTTCAAAGAGGAAACAGTTATCCCACCAAGACGAGGAGTTGAGCATGAGATTACTCTTATTGGGGATGGTTCTCTACCTAACTTGAGTTTATATAGAACTTCTATACTAGAGTCTGAGGAGATTAAGAAACAAGTGCAAAGTCTACTGGAGCAAGGGGCCATAGTAGCAAGTTGCTCTCCTTGTGGTTCTCCAGTGCTGTTAGTACCTAAGAAAGATGGGGGCTGGAGAATGTGTGTGGTCTATCGATCTCTCAACAAGATAACAGTAAAGAACATATATCCATTACCTAGGATTGATGACCTGCTTGATCAACTAGGGGATGCCATGTTCTTCACCAAGTTAGACATTAAATCTGGATATCATTAAGTCAGAATCAAAAAAGAAGATACGTGGAAGACAGCATTCAAGACGCGTCAAGGTTTGTTTGAATGGATAGTAATGCCATTTGGTTTATGCAATGCCCCGACAACTTTTATGCGTTTGATGAATGACATATTACGTTCATTTATCGATGATTTTGTCATCGTTTACTTAGATGAAATTCTGATATTCAGTAAGACGTGGGAAGATCATTTGAACCATATCACCAAGGTGATAATAGTTCTGCAAGAAAATTCCTTACGTCCGAATGGTAAGAAATGTGAAATAGGAAGGGAAAAGCTAATCTTCCTTGGGTTCGTAATTGGAGGAGGAGGAAGAATCAAGGTGGATCCAGGAAAGGTTGCAGCCATAACCTCATGGCCAACACCTAAGAATACCACTGAGGTAAGAAGTTTCTTATGAGCTTGTCAATATCTACGTAAATTTATACGGCATTTTTCGCAGATTGCAGCTCCTCTGCATGAATTAACCAGAGTTAGTAGAGTATTTGAGTGGGAAGCTAAGCATGAATCCACTTTTCAACTGCTGAAAAAGAAGATAACAGAAGCACCTGTATTAGCATTGCCCAACTTACAAAGGCCTTTTGAAGTTGAAACAGATGCCTCTAATTATGCTTTAGGAGCAGTGTTATTCCAGGATGAGAATCCTATAGCATACCACTCTGAGCAGGATGGGTAATAAACTATCCTACATATGACAAAGAGCTATACGCAATGCATCAAGCTATGAAGCATTGGAGGCCATATCTTTTGGGGAAACAAGTGGTGGTGCACACAGATCACAAACCCTTGCAGTATCTACAGACTCGGTCCAAATTACAGCAAGCTCGACATATGAAGTGGTCGTCCTACTTAGAGTAATTCAACATCAACATTAAGTACAAGCAAGGGGTAACTAATAAACTGGCAGATATGTTATCAAGACCACCCACTAATTTAGCTCTATTAGTGGCAATGCATACTCATCCTATACTCCCTAGTGAATATGCCCAGCTTTATGAGAAGGATGAAGATTTTCAAGAAGAGTACAAGAAGATAGTTCAGGGACAGATGAGTGAATTTCTGCTCAAGGATGGTTTAATGTACAAAGGTGTAGCTTTATGTATATTCCTCTAGAAGCAGATAGACTACATTGGATCAGATAAGCGCATACATCACAGGTTGCAGGACACTTTGGGAGAGAGAATACATTAATGAATCTCAACAGATATATGTATCGTCCCAAGATGCATAATGATGTAGCACAGTACATTAGAGGATGTATCTTATGCAATACTTCAAAGCCATCAAATAGAAAGAGAGGGATGTATCTACCATTACCAGTACCAAACAGGCCGTGGGAGAGTATTTCCATGGACTTCTTGGGGGGATTACCAACATCCAAGTCAGGAAACGATTACTTGTTTGTTCTGGTGGATCTATTCAGTAAGATGATTACAGGAGAGGGCTCTGCTAAATTATTTTTCAAACATGTATGGAAACATTTTGGCTTACCAAATTCCATCATCTCCGACAGAGATAGCCGATTTTTAAGCCAGTTTTGGACTAAGTTATGGGGGATGATGGACATTAAGCTCAAACACAGTACATCTTTTCATCCACAAACGGATGGGCAAACTGAGGTGGTGAATAGAACCTTGGTTCATCTTCTGAGAGGATATAACTCCAAGCACCCTAAAACATGGGATAATAGTCTCCCTTATATCCAGTTTGCTTTTAATCGAGCGTATCATGGGTCAACCAAGAAGTCTCCTTTTGAAGTTTGTCTGGGCTATTTACCTCAAAGTCCTTTCGATATGATATTTTCTACGAATGTGACAGGAGACAAGAAGAAGAAGAAGATAGTTGTGCGAGTATAAAATCTGCATAGTTACTTTATACTCTACAACAATTAAATCTTAACCAAACCTAAGTTTATTTATGCATGAAACATAGTACGAAGACCATAAGATTAATACCGAAGATCGTTTTCATAACAGATAACAAGAGGTAAGCATAACTATGAATTATATTTCTGCCAAACTAATACATGGATATAATCCTAAGGAGTTAGAGGAGATACAGACCTAATCTCACTCACACCACTTAGGTTACACCCAAAAATCCAACCCTTACAAAGTTTCTCGAGCTCGCCTTATATAGGCCGAGTCTGAGTGGTTTACAGCTAATAAGACAGACTACTCAATCGTGGAGGTGTCAGAGCCTGTCGAGTAAGGCGGTTCCTTCGGTGAGATTACTCCGAAGATGTCCTCGTGTTTCTTTCCTTCGGTGAATGGTGCGAATCTTTCCTCGCCATGTTCTGCCTCGGGGAAACTCTGTAAGTTAATCCGAAGCAAGGCTGCGATATTTCTTGGGGGAGGGCTCGGTCCTTCTGATCTTGACACGTGTTCCGATGGTGTTTTACCCTCCACGGTTTGCCTCTTTCCTTTCCTTGTATCGAAGATGCTTGGGAAGGAAATTTCTTCTTCGTCCTACTCCTCTCGTCATGCACCCCACTATCTGCCAAGTGTGACATTTTATGACACGTTCTGCATGTTCCCGAGATTTTTGCTACCTTTTCACCTTCTCACCGGAAGCGCCAGTTTTCCTTCACTATTTAAGTTTTGGTTTTCTCCCTCTAAAAATTTTAGTCCCTTCGTACTCTTCTTCCTTTGCACCGGCGTTCCTTGCCGGAAACCTCAAAATTCTTATCTTTTAATCAAGCGCTTTTTGGACGTTTTCCCTCAAGACCCTTTGCTTTAATTTTCTCAAAGCTTTATAAAGACAACTTTTTTTCTCCTTTAATCATCCCTTAGGCTTCTGATCGATTCTGCCTCTGCAACTTCCGGTGCCGGCGAATTCTGCTTTCTTTTCCCTTGCTCCTTCTTTCATGTCGTTTCCTTCCAAAGTTGACGTTCTTATCTCGATGATGAAAAACCTTGGTTTTAAGGATGATTCCTTCAAGATACAGGCCATTGGCTCTCCAGACAGCCGGTTGACTCCAGAGTTAGTTGAAGAGTTTCAGTGCAATGAAAACAAGCTCCTGGTTACCTTTCATCAAATTTCTGCCGGGTTGATTCCTCCTCTTTACCAACCTTCCAATCCTTTGTTTTTTGAAATTCTTTGTTCCCTTT
>JAJJMA010107595.1:9527-29972 GCA_023529015.1 Papaver nudicaule | reverse complement strand
TTGCTACTCCTTCGTACATGTATGGGTATTGCTAAGCTATTGTTTGGGCTTCGTATTTGCCAGCCAGAATGGATGGGGGAGGCAATAGTGATCTTTGATGGAGGGTTGAGAGAAGTGATAGAGGATATTGTGGTATGTGGAGGCTCATTCTTTGGAGATTTGCAGTGGAGGCTATCAACTCTACCTATTAGGTACGGGGGACTTGGCTTATATTCGGCCAGTGAGGCATCCCAATATGCCTTTGTTGCATCGCGTGTACAATCATGGGGACTGCAAGATCATATTCTAAGGGACAGCGAGGTAGAAGGCATGGATGATAGTTTCGTCAACGCTCTGGAAAAATTGCAGGTAACTCTTCCTGATTTTGACTTTAGTAGCTTCACCGATAAAAACACCGCCCCCTTTAAAGCCCAAAATACTCTGGCGAGTGCTCTTTTCGGTAAGGTACTTAAAGACATAGATGGAGTTTACGGGTTATCCGATAGACAAAAAGCAGTTTTTGGTTGCCTTCAGGCACCACATGCCCAAGATTTTCTTCTTGCTATCCCGATTGAGGGCTTAGGACAGAAGATGTCACCCTTGGAGTACCGTGCCATTCTCAGATACAGGCTGATGATCCCCCTATACCCACCAGATACAAAGTGCCCTGCTTGTTTCACTGGATATTTAGATCCCTTTGGAGAACATGCAGTTCATTGCAAGGTAGACCCGGGATTTAAATATAGACATGACCATGTACGGGATACGTTGTATGACATATTGTGGAGAGCGGGTATTTCCGCGAAGAAAGAAGCGGCTGTTAACTTTCTGACGGATCCACTTGAAGGAAGATCAACACTTCGACCGGCAGATGTTCTTATTTTTGGATGGGTCAATGGAAAACATGCATGTGTCGACCTCACTGGGGTCTCTCCTTTAGTGGGCTCAAGGTATGGTACGTTCACAGTCGGGCAAGCAGCACTTCGGGCTGCCTCAGGTAAGATCTCCAAACATGAGAAGGCTTGTTGTGACAACGGACATGCTTTTATTCCCTTCGCTTTTGATACATTTGGTTTCTTAGCTCCAGAAGCGGTTGGACTCCTCAAGAGGGTACAGAAAGTTATGCACAGTAATGTCATGACTCCAGGATCAAGGGAGTTTGTATTTAAAAGGATAGGATTTGCAATTCAAAAGGGGCTTGCGGCGCAGCTTGTTGCTCGCTTGCCTGCTAAGTCGACGTAATATTTTTTTTGGTTTCTTACATTAATCTCCACTTAGAATTATTGGGCCGACCGAGCGAAGCGAGGACCCTATATATGGTGACTTTGTGTTCAATGAATAGTGACTTTTGTTTCAAAAAAAAAGATTTAACTAAAATTTTAATAAAACAATTCGCAATCCTAGCATCCCATGTTTTAACCTTTAGTGTTGCTTTTTGTTTTCAGGTCAGGAGATGATTGGGCTACCTTCCTTTCCCGGTCAGGAGGGGTTTTCTCAGGCATAGGAAGATTAGAACTTTTAATCTAGGTTGGAGTTGGAATTTTGGTCTCTCAATGGTGCAGAGAATCAGTCAGAATGCTGTCATCAACAAAATTTGGAATCATAAACCAAAACAAAAATCATTAAAGCCTCCACCTACCAGTCAGGAAAATTTTGCCTTGACACGCAATTTTTTTTTTGAAAATCCTTGTCTTACTCATCCTTTCCACCTTTCCTCCCATCTCCCCTTCAAACTTTTCCATAAATGCTAATCTCTATCTCAATGACCTATCAACATCCTGTACGTGGTTGAGCTTTATTACCCTTGTAAACCCGTACTACTTTATTCTGATCAGTCAGCTTGCTGAACCCAAAGTGATCAGCATTGGTCAGGTCATCCCCAACAACTCTTTATACAGCTTTATTACTGGCAAGATCGATAATCCAAAGTATGCTTCTCTCTTCCTGTTTCTCTCCTCCTATGTCAAAAATCCTCTTCTCTTCAAAACCACTAAGCAGAATTACTTCTCCCTCTCTCTCTCTCATAATTCCTATCATGAATACTCAATCTGATCCTCAAGCTCAATCGTCTAATACCATGAATAACTCCATAATTCATGATCCCCCAAGACCTCTTGTGATCCTCAAATCTGAATCTCTTAAACCAGCTGAACCTACTGATAATAAATGGTGTGCAGTAGGAAAACTCCATTGTACTATTAATGTTACAATCAAAGAAGCACACGTTTATGCAAGAAAATATTGGAGTCTAAAGAAAGAAGTCTTCATCTCTCCCTTCAAGATTCCACCATCCTGAAGATATGATATCTGTCAACTACCCAAAACCATGGCTGATAAATGGGTCTTTCTTAGCCATAATACAGATTCCTTATGATGGTTTCCACACTATTCAAGAAGAAGAGTTTGACAAAGTCCTGTTAAGTATCACTATGAAAAGAGTTCCTAGAAGACAGATAACTTATTTCTCTGCTCTGGATGATATAGTAAAATCCTTTGGTAAAACGCACTTATTCAAGGATCCGTATGGAAGGGACAAGGAAGAGTTAAATGTTGAAGTAATGGTCTCAGTTGATGTTGGTATGAGAATTCCATATGGTGCTGGATGTCTGGTTGATGGTGTATACAACTGGATTGAGTATGGGATCACTCTAGGATACTTCAAGATGTGCCAGATATGCAGAACATTGGATCACAACAAGGATTCTTGCACTCCAAGAAGAAGAGAAGCTATAGCTCAAGCTATGACAGTTGATGCTATAACCAAAAATGTGGTTATTCCAGACCTAGCTATGGGAAATCTAAAAATAAATGCTGCTGCAGGAAGCTCCTCTGAAGGCTCAAAGTCTCTTCAAAAGATCCATACTGAAAACAAGTTTGCTGCTCTTGAATGCAAGGAACATCTCATCTCTGATAACAGTATAGCTCTTGATAACAATGATTGGTCCATTAAAACCTCTAAACATGAATTGAATCACTCTGACAAAGGAAAAAATGTTATTGCTTCAAGAGGAGTTACTGCTAGTGACGATGGAAAAGTTTTGGCAGATTTCTTAAAAGCAACAACTAATACCTCTACTTTCAGTTCTTCCTCCCTTGGTGTGCAGCTAGAGAAATCGGAATTCTCCTTCAACCCCTTTCACAAAATTAGCCAAACCACCCATTGTGAACCTACTCATCCTGCTGGGTTTGGGCCTCTTCCTCTTTTCTCCAAAACCTCCAGCTCTAATCTGATTTCTAAGGGCCCAGTTCCTAAAAAGTGGTCCAGAACCAAGCCTAACTTTGAGTTAGGGGCTACCCCCCTGGTGGCCTAAATAACATTCGATCTTCTCCTACACCAGTTCAAGTCGACCTATCCTTTCCTTCTCAAAGTTCTAAGAGGAAAAATATCCCAAATCCTTCTCTATCTCAGAAAAAATCTAAAAGCTTGTCTATCTCTACCAATCCCTCAATTAACATCCCCCCCTCTGGTGCCAACTTCACAACCTCGTCCGAGTTCAGTTCTAGCTCTGTTTCTTCTAGTCTCAGCACTGTTAAGAAGTCCACCAACTCCAAAGCTAAAAGGATTGCTAGAGCTTCAAAGGCAGAGAAAACCCCCAAGATCCAAGCGAAGGAGTCTGTGTCCCTTACATCTCAGACCTCTATTTCAAAGTCTGAAGGTTTGACTGAGAAAAAGGTATTTTTTTTCAAAACCCTAACTTTAGCAATTGAAATCCACAATGACTTTGAATCTAGTTTCTTTGATAAAATGATGTTACTTACGGTTAAAGATTATTGTTTTGATTTTCATCATGATACTAGATGCATAAATTTCTGCTCCAATTTCCATATGAGCCAATTCATCTATCCCACTGTTTCTTATTTCTGGCAATTTGTTAGCTTGATGTCCTGGAATTGCCAAGGCATTAGAACTAAGTCCACAAAACAACACCTTAGAGATCTCATTAACAGACATAATCCTAATATAATCTTTTTATCTGAAACCAAAACCCCCTCAGAGTTAGTTACTAAAGTCCTTAACTCCTCTAATTATCATAAGGTTGTTTGTCAAGACCCAATTAATGCTTCTGGTGGTCTAGCTCTGGCTTGGGATAATTCTGTTAAAATAGACATTGTTCATCAAACTCATAACCAAATTGATTGCCTCATATGGAATGAAAAAACCAAAAGCAACTGGTTACTTTCTTGCATATATGGCAGCCCTATAAGGATCACAGAAAAGACCTCTCATGGGATAAAATTAATCATATGAGTGATCTAGTTAACATCCCATGGTTGGTCTTTGGGGACTTGAATGTCATTCTTCATTCTGATGAAAAGAGAGGAGGTCTTCCAGCTGTTAAATCTGTGATCAACAAGTACAACAACATGTTTAATAATCTTGGTCTTAAGGATATAGGCTATATTGGCTTTCCATTCACATGGAACAACCAACAAGATGGGAATAAACTTGTTGAAGAAAGATTGGATAGGGGAATGGCCAATGGGGACTGGTTGACCTTGTTTCTACAAGCTCAACTTAGACATCTCAGTGCTATAGGATCTGACCATGCTCCTATCTTTCTAAATACTGACATTCCTGTTCAAAAAGGTCACAAACCTTTTAAATATTTTGATCTATTGCAAAAAGAAAAACAATGTAGGGACATTATAGAGGACTCTTGGAAAGCCATCCTTCAAGGTTCTTATGCTTTCCAATTATCCTCTAAGCTTTCCTTAGTGTCTAGAGAAGTCAGTAAATGGAATAGAGAGTCATTTGGGAATATTCAAAATAACCATCTCCTTAACAATCAGATGAACACCATTTTTTCTAACCCAAATACTAGGTCTGATAATCCAGACCTACTCTCTACAAAAGAGTCCATAGCCAGAAGAATTTTGGAAGATAAAGGGTAATGAGAAATTTATCCAATTGGGTGACCAAGACACCAAATTCTTCCATCAAAATGCTATGATTAGACAAAGAAGTAAAAACATTCTGGGGCTTGTGGATAGTAGCAACAACTGGATTGAAGGGAGGGATGCAATAGCCAATTGTCTAAACATCTACTGTGAAACACTCCTGTCAACTTCAACTCCTATTATCAATACCAGCATTGTTGATCTTGTCCCTACCCAAATAACTGACAGGGATAACCTAAACCTCTGTAAACCTCCCACTGAGAATGAAATCAAGTCTGCTTTATTTGGTATGCCCCCCAATTCTAGTCCTGGTCCTGATGGATTCCCTGCTTGTTTCTTCCAACAAAATTGGAATGTGGTGGGGAAAGACATCATCACTACTGTCACTGCCTTTTTTGCTAGTGGTCATATGCTGACCAAGATCAACCAAACCCACATCACCCTGATTCCCAAAGTCCAGCACCCTACTAGCCCAGGGGACTATAGGCCTATTAGCTTATGCAACATTGTCTACAAAATTACTCTAAAATCATAGTTAATAGAATCAAACCTTTCCTGGAAAAACTGATTTCTCCATACCAATCTGCCTTTGTTAAACAAAGAATTATCTCAGACAACATTATTGTTGCTCATGAGATAATTCATGATATGAGGAAAAAGGGAACTAAAAAAACTCATTATATGGGTCTCAAAATTGACATGGCCAAGGCTTTTGATAGAGTTGAATGGCCTTTCCTGATGGCCATTCTTAGGAAAATGGGGTTCTGTGAGGAATGGTGTAATCTTATCTACCAATGCATCAGTACCAGCTCTTCTGCCATTCTCATAAATGACACTCCTAGTAAATTCTTCAAACCTACTAGGGGTCTGAGACAGGGAGATCCTCTATCTCCCTATCTCTTCATTTTATGTATGGAATCCTTCTCTAGAACCTTGTCTGCTGCTGAAAATAAGGGCCTAATCTGTGGTTTCAAAGTCAATAAAAATTGTCCCCCCATCAGCCATCTCCTATTTGCTGACGATTGTCTCATATTCACCAAAGCTAGTAAGAAACACAGTCACAATCTCATTACCATTCCCTCTGAGTATGGAAAATCCTCTGGTCAAATGATCAACTTTTTAAAGTCTGGAATATGGTTTTCCCCAGGAGTTTCCAATGCTTTTGGGAAAGAAATCATTGATATTTTGAAAGTTAAAAAAATAAGTCTGGATGACAAGTACCTAGGAGGCCCTCTTTTTACTAACAAATCAAAGATCAAATGCTTTGATAACTTAGTAGATAAGATGGATAACATGCTCAAAGGTTGGAAAACCAATAATCTAACTCCTGCTGGTAGAGGATTAATGGCAAAGACAACACTTGAAACCATCCCTGTGTATCCTATGAGTACTTTTATCATACAAAAAAAAATCTTCAAAAGAGCTACTGATAAAGTCAGAGACTTCTGGTGGGGGAAATTAACTGCTAGAAAGGGATACTACACCAAAGCCTGGTCAAGTCTTTGTAAAAGCAAAGACAAGGGAGGAAATGACCTAAAGGATATGAAGAAGATGAATCTTGCTCTTATAGCTAAGAATGGCTGGAGGCTTTTCCATCAACCCAATTCCCTAATGGCCTCCACCATGAAAGCTAAGTATTACCCCACCACCAATCCCTTCCAGTCTAGCTGTAAGAAAACTGCTTCATGGATCTGGAAAGGTATCCATAAAGGCATAAAAACTATACAACCTCACTGCATTTGGGAAGTAAACAATGGCACTAGTATCAATATTTGGGAGGACCATTAGGTCCCTGATAATCCTAATCTTCTCACCCTCAACCACAATCTGCCCCTCACCATGAAAATCCCCACTCTGGTATGTGATCTTATTGAGGATGGAAAATGGAATTTGGCTATCCTCAGTTCTCTGTTTACTAGGGAAATAATATCCAAAATCAACACCATAGATCCTGATTCAACTAGAGAGGATATTCTTAGATGGAAAGATAATAATCAAGGTATCTTCACAAGTAAATCCTTTTACAATATTCTTGATGGTAACTCTGAACAACAAGATGACCCCATAGCAATAAAAATCTGGAAAATGAAAACCATCCCTAGGATTCAATTCTTTGCTTGGAAAATGCATAGGAATCTTCTATCTTTAGGAGCCACTCTTGCTATCCACCTCAATTACATTGACCCTGTTTGTAAAATGTGTCATCTCCACATTGAAACTGGAGATCATATTTTCATGATTGTACCTTTGCTAAAGAAGTTTGGTCCTTCATGGTTCAAAAATAGATATTGCTGTCAGAGATTATGAGCTAAAGAAATTGTTGTCAAAACAAGATATTGTTGTTTGTAAAATGCTCTCTGCTCTGTCTTCCAAAGAAATAAACCAAATGCTAGATACACTGCTAATAAGATGGTTCTGAAACAACTCACTGATTTTAGAGATTATGAGCTAAAGAAAGAAGTGGATATCTTTGCTCTAGTCCCTCCTAGTTGTAATATACAGCAAACTGTCAGAAATAATTTGATATCTATTCTTTTTCTGTCTCATTATAACAAAGAAACAGAACTGACTGGATTGGCTGCAATAATTCTAGACAGGGAAGGGGTCACCATTGGCAGAAAGATTCACAACTATAGAGCCACTGGAAAGGAAGATGGAGAATGTCAGGCAGGATTGATGGCTGTCCACTGGGCAACTCAACTGAACTGTAGAAAATACAACTTTTTGGGAAGCAATCAAGCCATCATGAACACTATAAGAGGAGGACAGAAAACAACTAACTGGAGAAACAATAGGAAAATAGACAGCTTAATCAATTTACTTCACTCTTTTGATTTGATTATATGTAATATGTTGAAACTGAGTCTGAACCAGGACCTTAAAAACTTGGCCATCATGGGAAGCAAAACTCAAAGTCCTCAGCTATGGGAGGCAAATGTAAGTTTCACTTAAAGTTTTATCCTTCTTGATTTAAAAAAAAAAAGTATCCGATTCAAGATGAATGATATTATATACGATGGACACCCGATTGTAATAAATGTTGATGCCCTAGCACTAATCATTGTCCTTGAAATGTTGAGATAGCCTAGCTAGATCGTTCCTTCTGGACAAATGCCAGCTGAAAAGATGTATGTACTCGCGAAAGTGCTACAGGGCCCCTGGATCCGTCCACCGCTATGTGGCAGTTCTCTCCATCGCACGATCTTCCAACCATGATCCAGCAGGGGGTCCACGCGCGTTTTTGGGCCAATCCGAGCGCGCCACGCCTGGTGGATTGTCAGCCGGTGGACGAATCCGGGGGGCGTTTAGCATTTTCGATGTACTCGTGCACTACGTCACTGGCGAATACATTCACTTGAAGCCGACATTCTCCCAAGTCCTAGATCAGTCAACTGAGGCATTTATTAGTCGTAGGACCAGTCCAGTTAAGCATACCAAACAAAACCAAAAATCAAATCAACTGAGGAGTAGTAATGAATCTAGCAAACAGCTAGTTGTTCCTTAAAGTTTCAATTATCTGCAGATTCTGCACCCATGCAGGAACTAATGTGTCTTGATAATTTGATTTCATTGCATGTCGGCTAAAATTCTTTGGAGGATAAGATGCATTTTATAACCATCACATTCAAATGTAGGTCATCAAGCCACATTTTTTGAAAGATTCCACTGGATAATTTTAAAAAGGGCAAATTTTGAAAATGGTCACAAAAATATGCCTAATTAATATGTTGGCCATTTTTTGAAACACTTTCATAAAATGGCCATACAGTTAACTTTTCCGTCTGGGCCCACCTTTTTAATCAAATCCGTTGATTTAAACAAGATTCCCCTTCGAAATTACTTCCCTATCCTTACCTCAAATCTACCGTTCATTTAATAGACGGTGATGGATGAAAAATGACACACGTGCCAGCTAACACGTGTGACTACACTTAACCTAAAAACCTATATCTCCTTTCACGCAATTTTAGTTTGCGTTTCTCTTCTTCTTTCGTTCTCTGTAACCTAAAAACCCATATCTCCCTTGATGCAATTTTAGTTTTCGTTCTCACTGGTGTTGCTGCTGGTGGTGTTTGGGAGATGATTGAAACAGAGAGAATGATGGGGATCGATAGTAACAGAGAGATAAGTGAAGATGAAGAAGAAGACTGATGGGGATGAAACATGTGATGCAAAAACAAGAGGTTATCACAATTTTATTTTGGATTCTTTCAATTGATGATGTTAATTACTAATACATGAAAATCAAAGGTATGGGTAGGCAACAATCAATTTTAATTGCATGTCCTGATGCTTTTAGTTGGGGATTAAAAACTTAGGGTTTCTGAAATCTTAAAGCTTATTTGGTTCTCTTTAATTAATTGTAAGATAATTTAAAGGATTTGTTGTTGAAATTGTTATTGCAGGATAAGTGGTTTGTAAATTTTCAATATATATTTTCAATTCAGAGTAAATTGTGTTATTTTCTGATCTAATTGAAATTTTCTGACTATTTGATTTTGAGGAATTTTTGGGTGTTTTGATTTGTAGATGGAGAATACAATGGGAAAATCGAATACAGGAGATAAAGTTAATGTTCGTGTAGTTGTAGTTGGTGACTCTGGAACTGGTAAATCAAGTTTAATTGTTAATGCTACTGCTGAAACTTTCCACATAAAGTTCCTCCTGTTTTACCTCTAAGTCGTTTACCTGCTGATTTCTATCCTGATCGTGTTCCGGTTACAATAATCGATACTTCCTCCAGGTTATTATTTTTTTGTGTTTAGATTTGTAAAAAAATGTGTTTTTGGTTTGGTTTTTTTTGGATGAATCAAGCTGATTTTTGTAATGGTTTGATTTTAGTATGGAGCACCGAACTAAACTTGCTCAAGAATTAAAGTTAGCAGATGATGTTGTATTAACTTATGCATGTGATCAACCTGCAACTCTTGATCGTTTAAGTACATTCTGGTTATCAGTTGTGTTTCACTGATTCAGGTGAAACAGTGTTGATTTAACAGAGTTAACTCACCAGTTAAATCAGTTGCGTTTCACTGGTTTAACTTACTGAGTCAATGAAAGTGTTTCAAAAAACGGTCACTTTGATAATTAGGCATATTTTTTGTGGCCATTTTAGAAAATTGTCCTTTTAAAAAATCCTCTAAAAAAAGCTAGCTCACAATCAAATAGTTAAAAGAGATCTTTCAAAAAAAAAAAATATAGTTAAAAGAATAATTCTATACTGATCGCGTTTTTATCTTGTGTTTTGCACCGTGTAGACATCCAACGGTGAGTCTGAATAAATCAACAGATGGTATGTGGGTCCCATCAACTAGAATTTGCAGAGATCCGCTATATTTGTGTCACTTGATAACCTCACGAAACTCTCGGTTTGTTTACTAATTCGACAAACTACATATGGGGAAGAAAAAATGGGAGAATGTGTACCCGCACGCATTAGAGCAAGCACTATGGTGCCACAAGCCATCTCTAAAAAATAGAGATTTGGGGATGGCAGAAATGGCGAAAAATGGCAACCACAGTGGTCTTAGCTATTTAGAGACGGAAATTGAATTTCCGCAGCTTTTCTGTGCGGAAATCTGATTTCCGTAAAAAAAATCTGCGGAAATCGAATTCCCGCACAGTCAAAGCTTGACTTTTGACCGGCGAAAATCCGATTTCCGTAATGAATAGGTTTCTATACAGAAAACCCTGCGACCTGATGCTCATTTCAGTTTCTTTTCTTTTCTTCTTCCTCGTTTTCTCTTCTTCTTATCCCACAAAATTTTAATTTTCACCAATTTGGAGTCCAAATTTACCAACCAAATCAAAAGGGTGCGTTCACTAATCAAGGAAGGTTATATACAAACAATCAATTTCAGTTTTTATCAAGAAATTTTGATAAAGGTGAGTTCTTTATTCTAGGTTTCCAAATTGGGTTTTTTTTGTTTGATCATGATTTTCAATGTATTTGAATGATTAAATGCAACCAAAACAACTATTTGATGTTCTTCTAACGTACATATACTATAATTTCATGAAACCCTTTGGTGATTGTTATTGATTTAGGTTAAATTTTCTTGAAATGTTGAAATGGTTTGAAATTGCTTGAAATTTG
This sequence comes from Papaver nudicaule, assembly GCA_023529015.1. Classification (NCBI taxonomy): domain Eukaryota; kingdom Viridiplantae; phylum Streptophyta; class Magnoliopsida; order Ranunculales; family Papaveraceae; genus Papaver; species Papaver nudicaule. Next base: position 18,997 of record JAJJMA010107595.1, on the reverse strand, counting down.
ATGATTTAGGCTGGAATTATTATGCATTTGTGATAGGTGCTTAAAATACCTACTCAAGAGTACCATATTCATACACTTTTGTCTAGCTTATGCCTCATAAATTCTTTATCTAACGTTGTTTTCTATTTTGCAGGTACAATAATTTAAAATCACATAAAAGAAGCGGAAATACATTGTTTGGCATCTCTAAGTGGCAGCGAAATCAAGCACAGAAGGAGGCAACTCGTTAAAGTGTCACAAAACTCAAATTACTAGAGGCAACCAAGCTATTACTACTGCAAGCGCTGAATTCTACTCAAAGCCACCACTAAATATCAAACAGAATTCACTAAAGACACCACATTTTCTGCTCAGGCCACCCCTTCACCCTTTATACCCAAAACGCAAAAATTAGGTCGACAAATCTTCATTTCAGTTTCAAGTCTCTGCCACTGCCAGGATTTCTTCTCACAGAACCATGGATTTTGGGGATATTTACAAAGGTCAACAATTAAGCTCAAAAGCAAGATGAGAGGTGCTCGATGGCTGGAATTTGTAACGAATTTAAGGTTATTCAAGCTTAAGAAGAAAGGTCAGATGCTGGAATTCTATGGGTTCAAGGGTGAATTTACAAAGGGTTTTTGAAACTAAAACAACTGCAAAGATATGGAGCTGGAGTTAAGTACAATTTACAGTGAGATTAGGCTCGAAATTGTGCTCGTTATGGTTGAGTTCTAGTCATTGGAAAGGGGCTTGTGTTGGTGTGTCGCTGTGTACAGTGGGTTTGAGATAAGAAGAATTGGCCGAAAATTGTGAGGTTTGGGGTTAGGATAGAATTCAAAGCTAGGCAAGAAGGAGATCAGCAGCTCAAGTGAAGTTCAATTTCTGGGAACCTATGGTGCCATTGTGGAGCTGCTGTGATGAGCTGTTGAGATGAACAAGAGATTTGAAGCCATTTCAACTACAAAGAGACGATGCTGAATTGAGTGATCTTGGGTACAGCTTACAAGAGCTGCAAGAAATGGCTGAAGTTCTTCGTGGTCTGGGCACAGTATTGGTTAAGAGTACAGAAAGAAGCTGATGTTGTTGTGTGAGTTGGTGGAATGTTTCAGATGTGGTTTTAGGGCCTGGGTATGCACGGTTCTGTCAGGAGATTTAGCTAGAGATGTTGGCTGCTGTTGTTGTGTGGTGTTGCTGTTGCTGCAGTGGTTTGTACCACTGTCGAAGGCAAGAAAGAATGGGTTGAAGTGCAATTGGATTTGAGACAGAACAAGCTAGGATTTCAGGCAATTTCTGTCAGTTGAGGATGGATGGTGCTGCTATGATTATGCTGCTAGTTTGAAGCAGCTTACTGTTGCTGTGTTGATGTGAACCCTGTAGGTTTAGTGGGTCTCAATTGGCAAGAGTTTTGGCTGTTATTTCAGGTGCAGACTTGAGTGGAAATGGCAAGCTGGTGCATTAGTTTCTGATGCTGTTCAAGGAAGATTTTGCTGTAGATAGTGAGTCTACACTGAATCATGAGGCGGGTACTTGCTTGATTGGAAGACTGGCAACAGCGAGACGAAGAAGAAGAGTTGGTTGGAGCTTGTAGCATTTGTGGGGTTGATCTCCAGCAGTAAGACGGGTTAGAGATTGATGTTGCTGCCGATTTTGTCAGAAATAATGGGTTGAGTTCAGGTGGAACTTTAGGTGTGGTTTTGCTTTTGGTGAGTTTTGCAGGTGATGCAGATGAGTTTACAAAAACCATCTGGTGGGTTGTTTTGGGTCAATTTTATGCAGTCAGGGAAGGAGTGCGCTGTGCTTGTTTCTGCGAAGGAATGGTGAAGTAGAAAGAAAGATTGGATGGCCCAACTCAAGGGGGTTTTCTGGGCTCAGTTGGTTGAATTTCTGAAGATTGAGGTTTCAATTTCAAGCTGTAGAGCTGCCTTGAATGTTTAGAAGACAATGTTTAGAAGACACTGTTGTTGCTGATTATAACAAGACTTTGGTGATATATGCTTCGTATCATCACCCTTAACCCTTGCTTCATCTATTCGATGCAAGCTGCATTATCTTCGTCAAATGCAATTAGGCTCTTCGGTGGTAGAACTCAAACCACACGTACCTCGAATATGGATAATGATAAACCTTAATCATATACACTTACGAACCGCCCCATGTAGGGCAATGATCTCAAAGTGATTCGTGAAGGTAGCCATTTGGGTTTGCTTGGTCGATCTCCGGGATATCCATGTATTCTCAACAGGGAAAACATAACCAATTTGGGATCGACCATATGTGGGTCTGAGAGGTACCCAACATCAGCAAAACAAACCAAAACACTATTGGCTTTCAGTGTAAGGAGATGCAATTACATTAGCGATTTTCCTTCCATCTTCATAGGGATAAACAAACCCGTGTCAATGGTTTTCTTTTAAGTATCTAAAGATACTCTTGATACCATTCTAATGACGTTACGTTGGCGCTGAGCTACATCTAGCTAACAAGTTCACTGAGAATGAGATACATGGCCGAGTACACTGTGCTAAGTACAATAATGCGCCTATTGACTTAGGTAGGGATATTCGTCCCCCAACACATATCCCTCACCTTCCTTTGGACGAGATGGACCTAAAGTTCGACCAATCATGGGAGTGCTAGCCGGGTGCATTTTGTCCATATTAAATTGCCTGACTATCTTATGGACAACTGGTGGAGTAATATTCCACAAACTCGATGTTCTAGTTCAAGTCCTAGACACATCCGAGTTTTCCCAAGATCTTTAATCTCAATTTCGAATTTCAAATAGCAAAGGTTTCTCTTACTTCGTCAAGAGTACCTACTATGTTCATATCGTTGACATAGACAGCTAATTGCAAATTCGGAACCCATTTTCTCTAAGAACACGCAAGGGCACAATTTGTTATTTGTATATCCCTTCCCAATCAAATGATTACTTAGACGGGTATACCACATCCGCCTGGATTAGTTTAATCCATAAAGTGAGCGTTTCAACTTAATTACAAACGCACTCCGTGGTTTAGAGTTACTTGATTTGGGCAATGAATGTCCGTCTGGCACTTCCATGTATATCTCTGTGTCAAGATCCCCATTGAGATATTATGTAACCACATTTGTAAGTTGCATTTCAAATCCTTCTGAAACTGCTAAGATAATTTTAAGTAGCAGAACATCATGATGTTCACAACAAGAAAATAAGCGATCCAGGGGTTTAGAGAAACCTCGCGCCACAAGGTGAGTCTTTATACTTAAAGACTTCTTATTCTCACTAAGCTTTGTGACAAATAACAATGTATGTCCCACAGGCTTTACACTTGGTCGGTTAGCACTACCGCACCAAATACCTGTATATTTGTCAAGGAACTAAGTTCTGCCTGGATTGCGTAGGCCAAATATGCTTTTTGTTTGAATCTAAACAATATAGAGCATGGTTCGATCTCATCGTGCTCTACTTCTAGAGCAACTGAGTTATATCATCACTATGCACGCATGATCCTTTCATTGACTCATGTGCATTCTCATAATCCATTAGGATTTCGCATTGCTCTCTAGAATCATTTAAAACTTCGGAGCGTTCTCCAGTTTGATTCATGGACATGTTCAGAGACAATTCTATGAGATGATCTTAGATGATATAAATAATTATATTGTGCCTCACTCACCTACTTCCTTTCTAGGTGAGTATCAATCGAACCTGGTGGTCTCTCCAACTTCCTTTATGGAGCCACGACCTCAACCATACTTCCACAGAGTATAGTTGGAACACCTTAGTTTATGGTGTGCATCCTTATTGAAGGATATCTAACCTTGCAGGCATGCCTTGTAGTTGGTATGTTTGATCTCGTCACTTTAGCGATATCAGTGTACATCCTGAAAATCGTTTTTCACTTCACATTCACATTATGAAGTGCGGGGATCAAGATGAGACATCGTGGGAAACACACCACGACAATTCCTGTCGTTCCCTTAGGAATTACTTTTCCTTACCTCCCCTCTAACGACTGGAAGATTGTCTCATCAAAGTGACTATCCGCAATTCTAGCGGTAAAGAGATCGCCTGTCAAAGGTTCTTCGTATCGGATATTTGTTGGGGATTCATATCCAACATAAATACTTAATCGTGTATGTGGACCCACCTTAGTACGCTGTGGAGGCGTAATAGGCACGTGTATGGCCCAACCAAAAATGCGTAAATGTAAATCAGGCTTATATCCAGTTACCAACTGGTACGCAGATTATGGTTGGCTATCAGTGGGTCTAAAGCGAATAAGTAAAGCTGCATGCAATATGGCGTACCCTAAGAAATAATAGGCAGGTTGGAACGCATAACCAGTGCCTTAGCTATCATTTGTAACCTTTTGATGTTAGCTTCCGCGAGACCTATTCGAGAGTGTATATGGGGTACATGAAGCTCTATGTCAATTCCTTTAAATATAAAAAATCATCAATTCCTTTAGATGTAGATTCTCCAGCATTATCAAGTCCAATAGCTTGATTGTATGATCAGGGTGGTGAGCCCTTAGACATATCACTTGTGCTGGGAGCTTTGCAAAAGCAACATTTATTGTGGACAACAATACAAGTGTGACCAACGGGTCGTAGCATCATCCAGAACCATAAAATACTTGAATGGTTCGCTTCTGGATGCATAGGTCCACAAATATCAACTTGTATTTTTTTTCTTCGAGAAAATGGAATATTTTCTTCGAGAAAGGATTTTCTATGCTAAAGCGTAAGCTCTGCATCACTAGTGATGTGCCTTCGATGAGGCAACAAAGAAGAATGGGATAAAGGGGGCGCTTCAAATACTTTAGAAGGCGAATGTTGATCTTCACTTACTTTTGAAGGTAAAGTTGCGCTTCAATTCCTTTAGAAAGCAAATATTGTGCATCAGTTACTTTAGAAAGCACATTCTTACTCTTCATCGTAGCAATTTGTTGTCCCATTTTCTTGCTCATTCGAAAGAATGGATGTCCGTGTGAGTTATTTAAAACATGGATCATTGAATGCCAACCCAGACGCCCTAGCCGGTCGTGCCAGAGCTTGTATAAGTCACTAGCCAACAATTCGTCATTGGTCACAACACGGGATTCAATAATCCTAATAGTGGTGATGTACAATCCACTAGAGTGACTCATTAGTTTCTCTAAGATAGGCTTCCTTTCGCAATCACTAGAGGTAACATAAGGTTCCATTTTCTCACTGAATTTCCTAATAAGATCCATTTGAATGGATATCCATGAAACTCACAAGGTGTGGTTAGCTCTAGTTTCTTATAGAGCTTCTGTGACTTTAAACCTTGTGCCGCTGGCAACAAAAATTAAGCAGTACTTCGCTTAATTATTACTTTCGATGATCCAATCATCGTAGTCACAGAGGATTAAAATCAACAAACGACTGTCTATTTCTTAGGATAGTTTGGGTGGTTCCACTATCAAATAGACATTTGATTTCTCCTAAGACATTCCTTTAAGTACATCATGCGGGAATGTCATACAAATGAACAGTTTATCTCACGTCGTTTTGAGAATTTTTGTTTCATTAGAATGACGTACTTTACATTCTAATACACGAGCTAAACAACAGATTATCATAAACAGAGTAAAATTCTATAATACATAATAGAAAGATAAGTACTTACAGATAATCCACACTTCTAACATTCTAGAATGTTAGAACGTGTTTAACTAAGGAAATATCTAAAAATATCTAGCAAATAGTAGACAAAGATGACTTTTAACTTACTGTAAAGCATCTAACAAAATTATTTAAAACAAGGTATAGTAAGCCAAGAAACTAAATGTTTCGGCCAGCAAAGTCACGTGTATCCATTAATGGGGCAACGTCCTTTATGCCATGGAAATATGAAATTGCGGGGTTGATGTCAAGAGTAAGATCATTTTCTTCCACATAGTGAGACTTTTGTTCGAGAGTTTCCCGGAACTTTTTGTAGGTTCCAACTACTTTGGTACTATCCTTGTATTGGTAGAACCAATGTCCGGTAAATCCACAACTAAAACAAGGCGCAACTCCGACTGCAGCCCTTTTATTGGTGGGATTCTTAGGTGTTTTCTCGAAGTTAGTTTCACTACTAGTGTGGCCAGAAGTCCCTTCTCTGCGCCAAATACTAGGTTGACCTTTACGCCATTGGTATCGGTTATGTCCCTTAAATCCTCTTCCACGCGAGGAACCGTTTGCACGGGGATATGTGTCAGAATATGAAACTCTCCTTCCTTTGGAGTTCTTTATCTATTAACCTTGCCATAGTTATCTTTAAGAACTTTCTTTTTCCCAATAACTCTGGCATTTTTATTGACAAGAATCTCAGTGTGCCTCTCAGCCACTTGCAGTAAGTTTAAAAATTTACTAAATGTTGTGATTCTCTCGCTGTCAATTTCCAAATGATACTGGTTCGCTAGTATCAAAAGGTTGATAGATTTTTTCTGAATTACATTTGCATAACCGGGGAAGTAAATTTCAGTCCAGTGGGCAGCCAATTGTGGGAGTAAGGACATTAATATGGTGCTCACGTCCTTCTGAGTCCATAAACATGACTAATTTTGGTTACCGTTTTTCGTGAGACCAAATTCCTTTATGGTCAAGATGAACACAAAAACCAAATTTCTTTATGGTTGTGTGGGTAACACGAGTAAGTCATTGTCCAATTTATGATCATAACCCCATCAACAATGTTAACCAACCAAATTTCTTTATGGTGTTAACGGTTACGCGGATTGCAAAAAAAAAATGACTACCCAACTTTCTTTGTGGTCTTAGTCAGTTGCAATCAGATTGTTAATCATATTAGGTCATGATTTTAACAGGGTTGCTAACCAAATTACTTTATGATTTTTAGCAAAAGCAAACATTTTTGCTAACCAAGTTACTTTATGGTTGTAATAGTGGCAAACCTTTTGCAAACCAAATTACTTTATGGTTATTTGCAAGGTGCGTCCCGGTTGTTGTCCAGATTTCTTCATGGTTTAACAGCGGCACAATGTATACGAACCAAGTTACTTTATGGTTTTTAGTAAAGTGCTCCCGGGTGCTAACAATTGGTTGACTAACAAGTCAACAGAAAACAAGCCCATTAAAAAAAATAAACTACAGGCTCGTTAAATACGCATGTTTATTAGGTTTAATTTGATTCCTTCTAGATTCTATCCTTTTGGCACACGAAAACAGCGTTTCGCTTACAAATCCAGTTTGATAGATATCTAGTCCAGAAATTCTACAACACAACTTTGAGTGTCAATGATAGCAGAAGAGCATTGACATGGAATAAACAAAGTTGATCTATGTAGAACAGGTCAGAGTTCTATTAACACAATATGTATATGCGATATTAAATATGGATAACATAAATTGCAAAAATTATAGTATATGTCTAAAATAGAAGTACAATACCATGATTCTATTCTTAAAAAAATCATGATTCTATCAATGAAAATGCATAGTATATTTAAAAGGTAATCATATCATTAAATATGACATGCATACAATCATTAAACATCATAACCATTAAGAGTTCAATATATTCTTTTTTTAAAAAAAAATGGCATAAAAATCATCACATCATGCTTGGAAGAGTAAGTAACATGCATGCATTATGGTGTAAATGATTGCTACTTTATGTGATAATGTTTCAAAAAAAATCAGATGGCTTAAGTCTTTTTATAGAAACAATAACACATTTTTTTTCATTTTTTTTTAAATTATAGATAAGACAAACAAGTCACTTTTATGGGGTAATAATGATGTGATAAAGAAACAAATAAACTAGTACCTCAGCTATATATTATAAGACGAAAAAATTGGATAAGCTACTACTTCTATCAGTAGGAAATAATTTTGCATGTCAAAAGAGGACAATATTTCATATGAATTAACAAACATGCATATAAGTGGGTTATAGGAATTTCACATAATCAAATCAGATAAAGATTTAGATATACCTTCTTTCGCAAAAATCATGCTTGATTGAAAGAAGAACCAATAAAGATGAAGAAGCAAACTCTAGGAGAAGAATATTTTCTATTAAATTCTTCTTGGTTGAAAACTAATTGTATTTGGTATAGGGAACAACCGATTTGTTTTTTAGCTCAATTAGTTAAAGCAGTGCTGATAACGTGATGAAGTTTATTGTGTTTTGTGTAAAGTGGAGACAAAACAATTAAAGAAGAGGAAAACATATAAAGAAGAAGGAGAAGAGAAATCTGATGTTATTCTCATTAGTGCTCTACTCTTTATATACATGAGGGACATGCAAATGGTATGACATGTGTTTCCTAGTAAAGAGAAACCATTACATCTGCTTAGTCCACATGAGAAGTGCACATGCACTTAGCCACTTGGAGTGGTCAACCATCATTACTACAACACAAACCAGTCCATTTTGGCATTTTATTATCAATTATATTTTCCAAATGATTAGTTGGTAACCTAGCAACAAGATGGGTACTAAAACCTTTTTCAATAACAACACTTATCCTATTGAAAAGAAAATTGATTACTCTTACATTAACGTCTTGGTTAGCCAACCAATTCTTCAGTCTCTTCAGAAAGGTTATAGTATCTTCATCAAGCTCACCTAAAGTCGTGAATGCAAGAACACCCAAACCATATCCATTAATTATGCATTTATCCAAGTATTTAGTGTGCTTGCGAGCTATAACACTAAAAATAGCACCTGGTGTGAAAGAGCGGACAACACCACCTGTAAAAGGTGAAATACCAGTAACATCAAAGCAAATATCTTGGCCGTTATCCCAATTGTAAACCAGGATATCAGCATGCCTCAACTCACTTCCAACATCAGAAAGGAATCCCAAGGCTACCTTTTTCCTTGCTGGCACGCCTGATATGAAGCACATGTCTGCAAATGTGTCGCGCACAAGATCATGATGATATTTAAGGTCAATTCCGGTAGAACAATGTAAATGCTGATCCCCAAGAGCGTTCATCTCTCTTTTGCAGCACGAGCATAAACCACCACCTTCTTTAAAAAGTGGGATGCCTAAACGATAGCAAAGGACAGAGCTGAATTGACGCAGGCCAATACTCTGGTTAAGCCCACATATAGGAATAACCATAAGATAGTCTTGTGCATGTTAAATACCCCTGTTTTGAAATTGATAAAGTACCCCTGTTTTGAAATATGCTAAAGAAAAGTACCCCACCTTTTTCGAATTTTTCTAAAGTACCCTTAAGTTGACAGTTTTATTCAATGTAGCGGTTTCCATCCGTTAGTAAAGGTTAAGTGTGAGGTGGCACTTGCAAAATGTCCAATTCACCCTTCACATTCAACCACCACTTAAACCCCCTACCACCACCACATGAACCCTGAACCCACTTAAACCCCCTCCACCACCATCTAAACCCTGAACCACTACCTGAACCCCCTACCACCACCACCACTTGAACCCCCTACCACCACCATCTAAACCCCCCACTCCCACTTGAACCCCCTATCCCCACCACCTGAACCCACC